>JBBMKA010042040.1:0-21440 GCA_037833695.1 Sechiopsis laciniata | reverse complement strand
GTAAAAACAAAATTAGAGTTACAAGAACTAAACTTATGAAAGAGATTTAATTTCAAATCAACAATAATAATATCATGATTATGAAAATAAGAAAAAAAAACTATTATACATACAACAACAAAAAAAGCCAACGTTAAAATTGCATAATGTATACATAGGAGGTATTAAACTCATATACACTCTATACGAATAACGCTTACAAAATCATTTTGAAAATGAATTAAGAAACCTACCTTTAGCAAAACAACGGTAAAGACTCGTGCTGATAACGTGTTATAAAAGTAGCCAATGATCAAAGTGATAGAGAGAATGGTGTGGAGGAGAAAGTGAATAACTCTTATTGGTATTTTTGATGTGTAATTACAAGTCTTACAAAAGTTCCTATTTATAACATTACAAGGAGTTTATATTTAGTAATGCAAAAACTATAATTGGCCAAACTAACTAAAAGTTAGAGAGTCTTAAGGCTAAATTGTAGACACTCCATTGGTTGACTCTTATGAGATATCTATTTATAACACCTTTGACATTTCATTAATGGTTACTTTTGGTCTTTAGGTTTAGAGTCTAGTTTCAGTTTAGTCCCTATTTTAAAATTAAACACTTTTATCCTGACATTTTAATAATGCTCACTTTTAGTCCTTGTGTTTTTTAGTTTATTTTTGTACAAATTTTTAAAAAAAAATAAGTTCACGTCAAAATTAAGATAACCATTTAATCAATATATTAGTAGTTAAAATTAATTTAGTCATCATTTTAGTTAATTATACATTATGTAACTTACGTTTTTGTTATTTCAATGACGAAAATCAAGCATTATTGAAATTCATGAGTAAGAACTGTAAGATAAAAATTAGACCTCACGCCTAAGAACTAAAAATATATTTTTCTATTGATAATTTTATCGAAATTTCTACTTAAAAAAAAAGAAAAAAGAAAAAAAAATTTATTAAGCAAAAACATATATATAATTGTCCAAAAATTACACTTTTTAGTTATGATTCTCATTATAAATGGAGAGTAAATAGGTTAAATAACCATAAACGTTGCACTTTTCCATTGCATTTTTATTTAATAATAATATTATTATTATTTTAATTTATAATAAATATAATTTTTGGTCTTTAAATTTAGAGTCTAATTTATATTAGGCACTTATGTTTCAAAATTGAATAATTTTACTCATGATATTTTAATAAAATGTAATAATGCTCAATTTTAATCATTTAGGCAACATCGTTAGAAATATAACATAATGTTGACTAAACTAATTTTAAATTCTAATATATTGATAAATTGATTATTTTACTTTTGCCGTAAATTTAATATATATATATATATATATATAAATTAAAAAAAAATGCACAATGATTAAAAGTGAGCATTACTGATGTCGTGAATAAAAATGTTCAATTTTGAAATATAGGATCAAACTGAAACTAGATTTCAAACTTAAAGACCAAAAGTGAACATTATTAAAATGTCAAGGATAAAAATATTTAATTTTAAAACATAGAAACTAAAAGTGAGTATTATTGAAATAACAGAGATAAAAATATTCATTTTTGAAACATATAAACCAAACTGAAAGTAAACTTCAAACTTAGGATATAAAAATGTACTTTTTCCATTTTTTATTATTTTTTCAAAGCTTTAAAAGGTCTAATCAACCATCAAAGTTTCTTTTCTTTTTGAATTCTGCAAACGATAGAGACTTCAAAGGAGAGAAGTTCTTTCGAGCAGACAAACTCTGATTAGCCAACGAAAATCGTGAATTTTGGGAACAAGATTTTAATACAACAAAATTAAATGAGGAAAATTTTATTCTCTAAAATATGCAAGTATCGACATGGTTGCTTGGGTTCATGAGTAACTCACTTCTTTATGTACTCTTAAGAATTTGAAAGAAATATGGGCAAACACTGAATGTAAGATTCTCTTTGCAAAATATAGAGAGAGTTATGGATCTGAAAGCAAATTAGAATCGGCAAAGAAATAGAGTCTTAAAATTGAGAAATATTTTTCGAAGATAAAAAATGACTCTGTTATAACAGTTATATCTAAGAAAAATGTGCTTTCTTCGTTATAGAAGGTCTATTAACTGCTGACAGAAAAAATTAGAATTGCACGTAATTTTCAAGTAAACTCAGATGATCATACTTGACTCGAAAACTTTCTCTTATTTCGGAATGCTTAAGTTTAGGATTGGGATGTTCTATTCTCGATCACAACATTTTCACAACCTTTCTTATCAAAAAATTTATGGTCAAACTCTTATGATAGTAACACCCACCTCATTAATCTAGGTTTTGCATTTGATTTAGCTAGAAGGTACTTAATAGCGACATGATTAGTAAAAAAACGGTCCCTTTAGATTCTACTACGTAAGATTTAAACTTGTCTATGGCAAAGACTAGTTAAAAGCTCCTTTTTCAATTGTGTTGTAGTTTAGTTATGTCTCATTTACAATTAATTTACTCGCGCAATAGATTGGATGCATGCGTTTTATACCTTTTGGACTTAAGATCATCGTAGACATTATTGAAGTAGTGTTCATAAGAGAAATATATTTAAGAAATTGAATAAAAATGAAGAATATATTTTAATCATCCGACTAACATTTCAATTAATTAAACAAGAGAAATAATTAAAAAGGAAAAAATACAAAGGTAAAAATTGTCTTTCAAGAACGCAATTAAATATCCATAGTACAATTGAAAGAAAATTTGAACATTTTGACAAAACATTTTCTTTTAATACTTTTAAAACCAAAGATATTTTTTATTTTTGACTTTAGATTTTTTATTTTTTATTTTTTAAATTAATTTTAAGTTTATGAATAGTTTTTAAACAAATTTTCAATGGTTTCAATGACAAATGTATTTTTCAAAAACTTCCAAAGGTCATGAATATTTTTGAAAAATTTTACAGTTCAAATATATATTTTTAAAATAAATATAAGAATTTAAAGGTATTTTCTATAACTTAACAAAAAATATAATCTCAATGGAAAGACTTGCAATTGTCATAGAGAAAAATCCCATTAAACTTCAACTTCTACAAACAAAAAAAAGTCTAAAACAGAAAAAGGATGAGGCTATCCTTTAGGATATGGATATGGTGCCTACATGGCAAGATCCAATTGGGTGAAACCCAGCACTCAACTTTTCCATAGGCTGAAAAAATTTCACAAAAGAATCATTATGTGGTTTACATTTATTACTCAAACCTCATCATCTCCAAAGGCATTAGCAGAAACTTTGAGGACAGAGCCCATGGCTGCCTCTAACCTTTCATGCATTGCTTCTGGCCTTGTCATTTCCCCTTCAACCACCATTTCTTCCTCTTCCAAGTTACATTCTTTGGCATTCTTCCCCAAGAATTCCACCTCTGTTTCTAGATCATCTAGGTTGGTTATCCGTGCCTCGGCCGAGGATGCCGCTCCCCCGCCCCCTGCTGCTGCCGCCACCGCCGATGCCCCGGCCGAAGTGGCGAAGCCCAAGCCTGCCCCAATTGGCCCCAAGAGAGGTGCAAAGGTATGTGAAAGCCTTCTAGTTTTTTAGTAGAATTAGGTTGCCACTTGAACCTCTTTACCTCTATGTTTAAGGTCTTTAATTATTAGGTTAAAATACCATTTAAATTTGAGATTTGTTCCATTCTTGTCATTACTTCTATAAAAGTCTAAATTTAATCCTTTGAATGTAAGATTTGTTCTATTTCATCCTTGAACAATAAAAAAAAAAGCTAAAAATTAATTTTTAGGAAAGATTTTGCTTGTTCTTTAAAAAAAATAATTTATCATCTTCCTCCCTAAATTTTAGAAATATGTTACCATTTTGTTTGATTTATTAAAATGATTGAATCAATTTCCAATAATATCAGTTTCAAAGTTATCATAAACCAATTTTAAGGTTTTTTTATTAAAAAAAAGTAGTATGACTAAAGTTAGAGACCAAAACGAATCAAATTTTCAAATTTAAAGAATAAAATTAGACTTTTGAAAGTTTACTAATCAAAAGAGAATAAATTTCAAAGCCTAGAACGAAAATGATATTTTAACCTAATTATTAATATTTTCAACTATCATAGATTGATTTAATAGTCATAATAGCTGGCCTAGACCAAAAGACTATGCATTCAATTTATGATAGCCTCCTAAGTAGAAATTAATTTTCATGCATATTTCTTGGACATCAAAATGATGTAATATGAGAGTTTATATATTAAAACAGGAAGATTATTATTGTCACACATTTGTGAAATTGTGAAAATATTGAAGGGAAAATTTTGGGCTATTTTATTGGATTCTTTATGTTGTTTGTTGTGTTTGATTTCTTTTGAAATTTTGTCATGTATTTGTACAGGTTAAGATTCTGAGGAAAGAGTCCTACTGGTTCAAGGATGTGGGATCTGTTGTGACAGTTGACCAGGTTGGTCAATGACCTTTGATTCTTTTATGATTTTTTTTTTTTTTTTTTTTTGAATTTGTATTTACATTTTAGGGTGCTCTGTTTTGTGATTGGTTCTTGCTGACGTTAAAAGTGGTTATTGTAAAATCGAAAAGCGAATTGATCAGTCATGCTAGCTTAGCTTTCGCTCTTATAACTAGAGAGACAAGACAACCGAGTTTTCTCTAAAAATACTTTTTTTTATTTTTCTACTTTCTCTTCTTACCCTATCTTTCACAATGGATAGAATAATCTATTTATAGCCATATTACAACTATTGGCATTTCTACTACAAGATTTGCCTTACAACTTCATAATCTTTGACCTTACAATTTTAAAGGATTTCAACTTTTCATCTCTTTTCTTTTGGCCTTACATTTTCCACTAACTTCTTAATTTAAATCACATCAATAAACTAAGCATTAAAGTTTATTCAACCGTTATTAGAGACTTTTAATTATTCAGGCTCAATTTCAAAATGATTTTGGTTTGGTTTTGAATTCTTTACCCAATTTTAAAAACAAAACAAATATTTGTTTTCATTTTAAAACTTAATTTAGATTGGTTATTTTGAGTAGTTAGAAATTAAGAGCGTTATAGTAAAAAACTAGATTGAATGTAGTTTAGTCGAGACATACTGTTTGACCCTATAATAGAAATCCGTAAGAAATTAATTCTAGGTAGGTGGTCATTATAGATTGAACCCATCACCTTAAGTAGCTCAAGATCTTTTTTGACCACTAAGTCACTCTATGATGGTTGGCTATATTATAGCTTCAAATTAGACTAAGCTGTAATCCCGACCCGCAGCTAAATGAGTTCTAGATTGTTTCTATTGGAACAGCTTCTAAAGTGCTGGCTAATGATTTTGTTAAGATTTTAGAAACTTTATGTGTATTAATGATAAATTTAATGTATAAATGATATTTTGCAGGACCCAAACACTCGATATCCGGTTGTGGTTAGATTTAACAAAGTAAATTATGCAAGTGTATCAACAAACAATTATGCACTTGATGAGGTTCAAGAAGTTGCTTAAGCTTTTTATGTGTTTGTGTGTATTTTTTAGCTAAATGTTTGTATAATACTTCCAATTTTAATCTATTTCTCCCCTCCATCATGAGTGTGTGTTTGGTGATTCCACCAATAATTTCTCTTCTATTTTACCATATAGTTCACAAGAATCACCAATTTTGTTATGCTTATTTGGGAGATGAATAATTTTGATAAGATGTTACTTGAATAAAAGAAAAAAGGAGAAAATGTAAGTAGTTGAATTGGAGATTTATTTGGGATAGTTTAAAACAATTTTAACTTTCATATGATTTCTTTTTATTTCAAAATATCACTCTAAACAATGTTAATTTTGAGAGATACTACTGAATTGAGAAACTACGTTGAAGTTCATGATTACATTTATAAAATAATAAAGAAATTTATGATAATAAACAAGTATATGAAAGAGTTTTTTAGAAAATAAAAAGTAAGCTGAATATCACTAGGAAATTATGACAAATAGCATAGTTCAATGATATTTAGCTTATCAGCTCACTCAGTTTGGCCACAATGGTTGCTTTTTGGACTAAAAAGAGATGTAAGTTTGAACTAAAGAAATCAAATGGGTTAGTAGTGCGATTGATTATCTTGATTGATGTTAATTCATTTCAATTCTACGGTTACAAGTCCGAGGTATTTGACTCTCATATTTGAGAGAGTAGTACTCTTTATGTAGGATTTATGTTTCCCTAAAAAAAAAAAAGTTATACCAAAGATATGTAGAAACATAATGTAATTGACCCAATTTTTACATAAATTTAATCAACTTAAAATTAGGATAATTACTTATAAATAATATTTTCTAACAATAATACATTGTTTTTCAATTTAAAATATGTAAATACAACTAATAACTATAATGTAGCGGCCGAAAATTGTAAATTTGTTTTTATAAAATATGTATTTAAAAGTCAAATAATTATAAAGCTATATATATGGTTTTAAATTAAATTAAATTTAAAATTTTGCTAGTCTCATGACTTCTCCACTTCAATACTAAGATCATCCTTGACTCATCATCTAGATGACTATCTGCAGAAAAAAAAAATGCAAACCACATGAGGTAGTATAAAAATATTTTGTAAGTTGTTCCTATTGTAAAAAACTTTCATGCTAAAATATTGGTAAGTTGTTCCAATTGTCACAAACTTTCATGCTCAAACACATACATCATACATACATGCTTTGCATACCAAATTCTAGCATATTAACCATGAGAGTGTCTAATTATAACAAACTTGAACTTACATAACCTTACATGTATTGATATATCCTTGATTTGGTGTCATGTTATGCATAAATAACTCATATCATAATCATCAATTATGTGAAGATACATATACAATATATTTTGGGTGTTGAGGTCTTCCTTCTACAAGGATCTCTCCCAAATAATATCTCGTGGTTGTTGAAGAAAATAAAGTACTTAATATTATTTTTTGTATTATTTTATTCACAATTATTTGTGTACTACTTCTATATAAAGGGTACATATGATAGGAAATTTTCTCTTTGAATTAATCATTCTGACAAAAATGACTCTAGGTAGATCTCAAACCTAGTCTTCTCCTGTAATCAATGTTTTGCATTGCAAAATTTACTTTACTTTAGTAAGATCTATAAACAAAGTAGATTGAAGACAACCAGACCAAATTAAATATGTCAAATGTCATGTTTATTGCTTTGATCGCCATCGATAACTGGCAAATTGTTGTCTCCATCATAAAGACAACCTCCCCCTGACCCATTTTTCTATATAAGTACTATTTTCTCGGATTTGATCTACATTGGCAAGGTGTTAAACGAGTCATGCATGGGTTTTAATTTGGGATAAAGTATATGAGACTCCTCGTTCGACCGATAGATGATTATACTTTCTCCACTTTCTCTAATGTTGATTGGGGACCCAATGTGGATGATATAAAGTCTGTTGATACTTATTGTGTTTTCTTTCGAAACATTCTTATCTGCTAGTTTCGAAAAAATAAATTGTTATTGAACGTTTAACCACAGAGTCGGAATATCGGGCCCTCGCTCATACTCCAGCAAGATAATCTGGATTAGACAGTTAGTGACTAGGTTATGCATCAAACTATCGACCGCAATTCTGTAGTGTGATGACATCAATATCGGGTCCATAACTGCCAACCATGTCTTTCATTCCTGCAATAAGCACATAGAGATTGATGTTCACTTTGTTCGGGATCATGTTCTTCATAGCCCGTTAGAGGTTAGGAACATTCCCTCACTTGATCCGCCTATAAACTGCCTTACCAAGTCACTCTCTCATATACAACTCATTTATCTTTAGTCCAAACTTGATGTCATTGAACTCCCCTCTCGTTTGAGGGATGTGACACTACAACAAATTTGGGATGCCATGACATCACAACTAAAAAAAAAAAAAAAAGGAAAACAAGAAAAAAGGTCATAAAATCACAAAACACTCGTTTTTGACAAAAACGTAAATTTTTAATTATCGAAAATCTATGACCGTTAATAAATATCTTTAAATTATGAAAAAAAATATAATTGAACATGCTTCAAATTCTAGAGTTTTACTCTTTGTAATTTCTAAAAAAATATGTTTTTAAATATCGTGTATTTATGATTGTTCACACGAGATTTCGACAGATAATATAGAATCGAGACACGTGTAAATAATATTTATATTTGTATTGATTTGAATATATGTAAGTGTGGAGTACAATCTCTCATATGTTCCTTTGATTCTTTCTCTCTCATATACAAATATCTCGAGGGCTTTGTAGCTTGTTCTCGAATGTAGAATTGTCTCGAAGGCTTTATAGTTTGTTCTCAAAGATGATTTGTCTCAAGGGCTTTGCAGCTTGTTCTCAAAGATGATTTGTCTCAAGGGCTTTGCAGCTTGTTCTTGAGGCTTTTGTAGCTTAGTCTCTATGTTGACTTTTAGTTTATTGAAGGTCTTCAGGTTGTAAGTTTATTGAAGGTCTTCGCTTGTAGCTTATTGAAGTTCTTCGGCTTGTAGCTTATTGAAGTTCTTCAGCATGTTTATTAGAGTTCTTCGGCTTGTAGCTTATTGAAGTTCCTCAGCTTGTAGCTTATTGAAGTTCTTCGGCTTGCAACTTATTGAAATTCTTCGGCTTGCTTATTAGAGTTCTTCGGTTTTGATTGTTCTGACGTCTGTATTATATAAATTTAATAGCTTTGATCTTCATAGATTTATGAAGTTTTATAGTTTTCACAAAATTTAGCAGCATTGATCTTTAGGGATATATGAAAGCTTGATTCTTCAAGACCGCCTAAATAGGCTTCCGCCCGAATAGGCTTTTAGTCGTTTCTTTAGCTTCAATCTTCAAGATTGCATTTTAAGGTCTAAAGCTTTCTGGAAACTTAAAGCCTGAAATTTCAAGTCTCTATCTTCCGGATATTTAATGTATTCTCAAATGAAGGTGAAGCTCTCTATTTATAAAGTTTCCATGGACTTCAAATGGGCTTGGGCTTGGGCCAATGGTTTGAACTTGGTATGAGTTTGACCTATTTTAACTTTTATCAAAATTCCAAATAAATAACTTTTAATCTATTTAATTTTGGGACAATATTGATTTGTAATTTTATATAAACATAATTTAATTTCATCATTAATTTTTGTTTGAATAATGACATGGCGGACTCTGATTTGTTGAAATTTTTATTCCAATAATGATAATAACCAACTGTCATACATGCTTTCTATTTTATTTTTTTCTTCTGAAAAAGTATTTTCATTATTTTCAAAATCTCATATTACTTTTCTTTTTTAAAAGACATTACCTTTCTTTTTATCTAGAATTTCCTTTTTTTATTCTCTTCGTTCAGGCTTTCACCTTCTTCGTCCCTCTCTTCTTACCAGATTATCGTGGTTGGAACTCCATATGTTTTTTCACTACGAAAGAAAGTTTCTCTGTAAGTTTTTTTTTTCTTTCATTTTCATTTCTACTTCCTGTTTCCTCTTTGTTTTCAAAACCCTAACCTACAAAAATTGAATAACATGCTTGTCCTCTAAGGGTGATGTACTGGTTGTAGACTTGGACTTTGAAGATATGCTCCTCTAAAGATTTTGGGTTCGAGACTCACCTGTGATATTACTCCTTCGATGTCTCCGATGCCTGGCCTAGGAACGGGCATGGTTACGCTTGTTTCAAAAAAAAAAAATTGAATAACATTCCCAAAATCATACACATTGTAATTGCTTATTCTAGTGGAGCAAAATGTGAAGGATTTAAAAGTTGCAAACGGGAAAACGTAACTAACAAAAAACCATTTTGTTATCCTGATACTTCTATGTGCCCTCAATCAATCACGTTCTTTTAGTTGGGTTTTTGTTCTTGTTGTTTTTTGGAGGAGGGGGGAATGTGGCATCTCTACATTGCAATGCTCCTTTCCATTATTACTGAAATTGTTTCTGTAGAAACTATCAAAAAAAAGAATTGGGTATCAGGCGGCCTCGATGGTAGAGGCTTGTGGTTTCCAAGGTATGCTCTTTCGAGGTTCTAAGTTCGAAACTCACAAATGAGCTTAATTTTAAAATCCATTGTGGTTTCTCTAGGTTTCAGGCATTGGGACGAGTGCGAGTGTCTTTAGTATGTAACGGGGAAAGCTTTGATTGACTTTTTTTTTTACTTGGTAGGCCAATTTAATGGCCATTCACTAAATTTCGAAGAAATATTTCCTGCTTTTACTCCTAGTGTGGATATGGTGGCTTTGTGATTGTGGTATGTGGTTTTACTTGTGACATAATGTTCTATTGTGGCTTGCAATCACTACAACGTTGATTGTGAATTTGATGGGTTCATCAAATTTATTTGCACAATCATGTTATTGATCTCACAAAAGTGTAGATGGGTTTGATTAATTTCTCATTATTCTGTCATTCTGATAGGTTCCTAATTGGTTTCTAGATGTTATACACAATTGTGAACTCAATTTTAAGAGTTAAGTTTCTCAGTTAGATGATCAACTGGTTTCTTAGAGCCATTTTTTCTTGATTATGAAAATGGATATGTAAGATAAACAGAGTGATTAAATGCAATGGCTTCTTCAAAGTCAGGAATCATGTATAGAGTTGTGGAGTAGTTTGGCAAGGGGTAATGGAAGGGGCATAAATCCTATCCAGATCAGTCAGTTTTGTATTTAAACTCTTTAACATTTGATGATCCATGTGCCAGTTGCTTTGTCAGATTTGAGGTTATTCCTCAGCTTCTCGTTTCTTTAATTCAGTTTATAATTTCTTTCATTTTATTTATTTATTTTTTTGGGATAAGAAACAATTTTATTGATGGATGAAATTAAGCCAAATTGGCAATTACAAAAGGCCTCTCCAATTAATAAGGAGAGTAGAAAAGTCATAATTATTAAATAAAGAAGAGCATTTTAACCAATAAACCACCAAGTAAATAACTCTATCCAGAACCACCCAAAAAGGAGACTCCTTGTCATTAAAAATCCTAGCATTTCTCTCAATCCAAATAGACCAGAAGAAGGCTCTGATGAAGCAATCCCAAATGATCTTGGTTCTGTTCTAGAAAGGATGACCCTCGAGAGTAATAACCAGTAATGATTTTGATTCCTCAGGGAGAGGGGTGCTCCAATTGAATGCTTTTAAAATATAATTCCAAAAGGCACGAGCAAATTGGCAGGTGGCAAAAATATGATCCTGTGATTCCATTTCCTGTTTACAAAGAATGCACCAATTGGGACCAAGAACACCATGAGGGAGTCTTCTTTGCATCATGTCATTAGTGTTGATAGCTTTGTGTGCCACCTCCCATAAGAAAAATTTAATCTTCTTAGGGTAAGATCCTTTCCAAATGCTAGTAAAAATCGGCTCCTTAGTGGAAATCTATGGAAGACACATTGCTATTGTTAGAGATTTTGTCGAAAATAGGCCATTAGGCTCCTTACTCCAGGTATAGCTATCATGTTCAAAGGATAGAACAATTAAATCGAGAGCATACGATAGCTGGGAGAGATTATCGATTTCCTTGTCTTTCAAGTGCCGACGAAGGCCTAAATTCCATGAAAGATTTGTGGAGTCCCAAACATCAACAATACTAGCATCTTTAATCAATGATAGACCATAAAGTCTAGGATAAAAATGCAGCAGAGAATCATTCTCGAGCCATTTGTCCTTCCAAAATGAAGCAAAACAGCCATTCCCCACCTTGGTAGTAATATTATCATGAACAAAAGTCCCATTTTTGAGGATAGTCTTCCAAGGACCATGGGAGGTGCTAAGAGCCTTGTTGACAATAGCTTCAGAGTAGTGGGGGTTCCCATATTTTGCTATCATTATGCATCTCCAAAGTGCGTCCTTTTCCACTAAAAATTTCCATGACCATTTAGCTAATAATGCAACATTTTTGTTTTTAAGACCTTGAATACTAGCTCCACCATTCAGTAGTCCCCTTCCGTAGGAATTTTCGAATGAGACATTCCATTTGTTCAACAGTAGTTTCTAGCATTCTATAAAGGGACATGTAATAAGTAGGGAGATTCGATAAAGTAGCCTGAATAAGAGTCAATCTACCTCCTTTTGATATGTGGGAAAATTTCCATGAGCGAATCCTCTTTTCAAAATTTTCAATCATCGGTCTCCAGAAAGAAAAGGAATGAGGCTTTCTATTGAGAGGTAAACCCAGGTAAGTCAGAGGCATGCTACTGATCTTGTAACCAAATTTAGAGGCCAAATATGACATGGAGGAGTCATCCACATTGAAGCCTAAAATCTCAGATTTATCAACATTGATATTAAGGCCCGATACCATTTTAAAGAAATTAACCAAGTTGATGAGCTCATCCACAACTTTGATGCCGTAAGAGGATAAAAGAAGCGTATCATCAGCAAATTGCAAATGGTGTACGTTGGCATCACTGTTGCAAAAAGTAATGTAATGATACCTTTCTGAGCTGCATGATCAAGGATTCTGCTAAAACAATCCATCATTAATATGAAGATAAAAGGAGACAAAGGGTCACTTTGTCGAAGACCTCTGGTACGAATGATCTTGCCCCTAGGACGACCATTGATAAAGATAGAATAGTTAGCAGCTGATATGCAACTGCTGATCCAATGTCTCCATTTGAGACCAAAGCCCTTTGCCCGTAAAACTGCATCCAGAAATTCCCAATCAACTTTATCAAATATTTTTTCAATATTAAGTTTAATCAATAAGCCCTTTCTCTTCTTCCTCTTTAATTCACCAATCAATTCGTTAGCTATGAGGATAGGGTCGAGAATCTGTCGCTTGACAATGAAAGCTGACTGGTAACAAGAGATTGTAAAAGGAAGAGTGGCCTTCAAATATATCTGATAGAACACGGGCAATAATTTTATTTTCTACTGATGTTATGGCTTAAAAACCAATATAGTTGCCTTCGTAGTCATTAAGAAAATTTTAGGATGCATGGAATCAGAGAAGAGAAGAAAAAAAAAACATTTTGATTTTAACAACTATCGTAAATTGGTAATTTCGTATGCGATTGATAATGTGATACTGTTACGTTTGGTGTAAATGTAGACGAATTATGGGCGACTGGCTATGAAAAAGAAGTGAGAAAAGAAGAAGCATACACAAATGTCAAGCCATTCCCTCTAGAGATAAAGTCAAACCCTTCATCTAATTATGGAAAGTACTTTGTTGGTGTTAGTTTTAACTTGCTTAAAAGCTCCTTCATCATTCTCTTTGCTAAACCACAGTTAGTAATATCTCGAAAGTTGTTTCATTTAAATCAATTATTGGTTACTTATACATTTTTTTATGCTTGAAGGGTTCTGTTGGTAACTGCTGTCATATTCAAATAATGTTCTTTGTTTTAGTTACTAGAGCATGGTTTATGGTTGTAATGTTGGTTGATATAATCAAATTTACCTTAACTCATCAGCTTAAGTTTTTGGGTTGATTGGTGGTTTAACATAATTCAACATGGTATCAGAGTCGAAGATCTAAAGTTGAATTCAACTTTTAGTCATTTCTTAAATTTCTAAGCACACGAGTGAGGAGAAGTGTTGGTTGATATTTTTTTAGGCATTTCTTAAATTTCTAAGCCCACAAGTGAGGAGAAGTGTTGGTTAATATAATTAAATTTACTCAAACACACCAACGGAAACTTTTGAGTTAATTGGTGGTTTAACATAATTCAACAATGTGGTATCGTAATTTTAAGCTTAAAGGATTCTGTTTGATCATGCAGCTAACAAGTTGTTTCACAAGGTGATAGAATTTGTGCCCTTCATCTAAAAGTTGGAGAAAGCTTGCACAATCTACTTTCCAAGTGAGTTTACCACTCCAAATTTTTTCTAGAAGTTTATTTTATTTTTTGTAATCACATTCAGCCAGTATTCCTTACCTTTGTTTGTTCTGTTTCTAATTCTCAAAACAAGAATTTGGATTACTATTTTGATTTTAGGGTTCTTGAATCAAAGGTTAAAGTGGTGAAGACACTTCATAATTTTGGCATGATAGATAGATATGTTGGCTGGTGAGCTAGAGTATTAGAGTTTCACATTGATATATACATATATAGGATTTTGAATAAAAAATGGGGATTAGAGATAACTTAGAGAAGATTGGTAACTTGGCACTCCCTAGTTAAAACATGTGTCAAGACTATAGATGACTCAATAAAATACTTTTTATGAGGATTGACATCAAAACTTGTGTAATTTAATTTGATTCTGACATTACTATGTATTGAAAGATTTTAGGGCTTTAGTTGCTTAGGTTTTGGGTTAATACTTTATACTTGATATATATTACTTCCATCTACTGGTTCTTGTATGTGTTTGGTGGCCAATTTTGATATTTATTCTTGCTTCATGGTAGGTATGTTAGGAATGGATTTAAGATTAATATTAGATGTATATGGATAGGCGAGGATATGTCACATAAATCAGAGAACAATGAATATTACCAGACATGTGGTTCGACGCACCAGTATCAATAATCCACCCATTAGAATTATTCACTCTACATGATATTTCAGTTGAAGAGGTTAAGGGTTGTTCACCCTTAATTGCATCTATAACTTGCACACACTGACCTTCTGTTAAAATTGGTGCACTTGTTCAGTCTATTTTTCCAATATCATGTAAATGACTAGAATGCAAATTGTTCATATTACTAGTAAAACTCCCTCGAAACATTTTTATCGAATACCAATTGAAGTCGAGATTACGCTTCACCACACAGGAACAAATTGACTAACTAGCCAAACAAAACAATTGAAATACTAATTGCAATTCACAAATTTTCACGTACATGACACTTGAGCAATTTTCTCACAACACGATTTACAATTCACAAATGTTAACAAATCATATAAATTGATGATAAATCCATAAAACCAATTATTGGACATTTTTTTAAAAAGAATGTGCTGAATCCACAAAACACTAATGACATTGCAAGATATTAAAAAAAAAAAAACAATTGACTTTTTTTTTTCAATATGAATTTACCCAAAATAAACATACGGAAGTTTCTTTAATTCTCACTTATTTGAATGATAGCTTAAGATTGCCGCTCAGCACACTTGCACAGTGACTTAATGCCACTTTGCTCCACAAACTACTGTTGCGTAGAAACGACTGCACCATGAACGGCCAAAACCCACATCTTTTAATATCTGTTTTGGAAAAAAAATATTTTCTCTAATATAGTTAAATTAGAGAAGTAATGGCAAAAAAAGTGTACCTTTCTATTAACTTTGAAGAAATATATATTAATACACAAAATATCAAATCTTAGAAAATCTTTTGACCAATCATAAAGATTGTGTAACTAATATCATAATAAATCCTAGATAATATGAAACTAGATTTAAATACTAAATCTAATAATTATCTTTCAATTATTCCTAACATTTTGATTTTTTATTCTTGCTTCATGGTAGGTATACTAGGAATGGGTTTAAGATTAATATAGATATATATGGACAATTTGTTGGGAGTTAAAGTATTTTGGTTATAAATAAGAGAGGGTAAGTTAAAGTATTTTGGTAAGTTTAAAATTTATAATGTTTAAGATGGGGTGATCTAACTTTCTCTAAAGCTCGGCTAGCGCCTTAGCCTAATCGAGACAAGGAGCATAGGTGTGCCTTTTGCCTAAGAGCGCCTTTTTAAATACTGTATCCATCCTTAGAAATTTATAATTGACTTATTTATCTCCTATTTAAATATGTATACCTGAAATTTAATGGGTAACTTATATATCTTTCCACAAATTTACAATGCCAATATGACTATAATATGCATTTAGGCTGGATTGCAAACAAGGTACATGATGACTTAACCTAAGTATGTACATGTATTTACCCACCCAACTGTTGACCGGACTTACAACCGATATAAATATGTAAGTGTATGTATGCATCCACGCCCCTTCCATTTGCAACAACATTGAATACATGCTTGTAAGTGCATTTATTTTGGGGTGTTTCCAACAACTAATTTGGGTTGTGCGCATTTTAGGCAATGTGTGTATTGCGAAAGGCCGACGTGACTAAGAGGGTATAACTGCTCTCAAATAAATGAGAGCAAAATATCGATTTCAGGGATCGAACCTGTGACCATGATGATGAATTAAATTTCCACCAAACAATGAAATCATTAAATTACCAACCATTTCAGAAGTTGGTTATAGAGTTTAATTGAAAATTCTAAAAGTTAGGAGTTTAATTGTATATATTATTTATTATTATTTAATAGATAAATTAATAAATAAAAAAAGCTCTAGAGTATATTTTGGGATGCTTTAGGTCTCTCCCCACCCAAATTTCTGTTTTAAACATGGATTAGATTCCAGTAAACATGGATTAAATGATCTAAAAAAAAAAAAAAAAAAGTAAACATGGATTAAAGTAGCCATGGATTAAAGTAGCCATTAGCTAGTGTGTATGTCTGGTAGGTTGTGCAAAAAGGAGGCTAATGGTTTTTTTTCCTCATTGTTGTTGAAACCCCTAAGGAAAACCAAGAGGTGTTTCCTCCTTCATGTGTGATTGGAGGTTTTCTTTTCTAGAGTGTGTTAAGGAGAAAGACTCGCGACACCACTAATTTGTTTTTACAACCTCTCTTTTAAATCACTTGATTCAAATATGATTTTCGTGCAACAATTAATCAAAACAGTATATCAAAACTACTTTAATTTTCTCCTATTTAATTTTTCCTATCCAAACATGTTCTTAATTACTTTTTACTAGTTTAAGAATGTGTAGTGGAGAAAATTAAAATCCAACCATTTTTTTTTTTTTTTTTTGTAAATTAAGTTTATAGTACTACTCATTTTATTATTTTGTTACCAATCTTTTACCTATCACCTATATTTTAAAAAATTAAGCAACATTTTGAAGAAAAAAAAAAAGATCTAATCTTGTTTTCTTTTTTTGAATTTAGTTATGATAGTGAAAGAAAATAAATTTAATTTTTAAAAATTAAAAACAAAATCAAATGATTATAAAACAGAATTTAAAGAATCAATATTCAATACAAAAGATACAAAAGATATAGTAAGCTTCCATAATGAACCAACAAAATTATAACGCAAAATGTCACAAATAATTATGAATAACATAAATAATCAAATTGTGGAGAGCCTAAAGTAGGGATTAATTTTCTTAATCCAAGCACATAAGGAAGAGCAACCTTGAATGTCACTCACCTAAACAATCAACTAAGTAAACCAACCAACCAACATCACATAAACACAAATGACAAAAGAAAAAACTTTAAAATCAAATGATCAAGGACAACTCCACACCAATAAAAGTAAATAATAATTTAGAATAAAGAACAAGGCATGTAACCAGATCCAAACAGCAGGGAAAGTGATGTCATCAGGTCCTAGAGTCCATTTCCAAAATGGAGCTTAGGTTCATTGGGTGCATATAATCTTGAGTGCCAGTGAGAATATTTTGCACAATAAGTCTATTGGCTCTCTCTGAAGGATGAAATGGATCCCAAAATGCATACACATTTCTGTTTGGGCACAAGTTTGAGGCTGGAGTGCATAACCCTATCCCATTGAATGGCCCTTGCCCACAACAAGCCACCTTTGCAGTTATGAACCCTATCATCAAAATCATATTGCCCATTAGCCTTATTTGAAAACATCTAACAATTTGGTTAAGCGAGCTTAGATACCGGATAACTCAACTGTCGTATAAGAATATTTGTCGATATAACAATTTAAGAACGTAAATAATTTAGCAAAGAGATTGTAAGATTGGTGTTTGAACATTCAATCAACGTATCTAATAAGTTTGTAAACGCATAACGTTGAATCTATTAAATAAGTATTTAATAGATCTAAGAGCTTTTAACATTGCGTACCCAATCTATACTTAATCTATTAAAAAAAAAAATTAAGTTAAAGTGAGTTATTCTTTTTTTTTTTTTTTTATATATATATATTTTTTATTTTAGCAAATTTAAGTGAGTTTTAGACATAAAATTAAAAGGACTTGTGACTGACACAACATTGAAAGATTAATTCAACATATTTTTTTATAGTTCACACAAGTCTTTTGTGAGCTTCAATCCTAACTCCACACGATAACAACAATAAGCATTGCTCACAAGTCTCTTGGATTTGACTTCATACCCAATTTATATAAAATTGTGTTTGTATTCAGTTCAACTTACGCGCACCAGAATTATTTTCGATCTTACAATGTTTAACTAAACTCGTAAAAAATTAACTTTTAAATAAATGATGGTGATTGATTAAATTCATAATTTTTTGATTGTCTAAAGTTCTCTTGAATAGTAAATCTACTTGATGATTATTACAAAAATCAAACTAACTTTTTTTATTTTTTTATTTTTTATACTATATGCCAACTTCTCTAAATTCTAATCCAATTTTTATAATAGGCATCAAATAAACTTTCTAATTTCAAACCCAACAAACATAACAGAAAGAAGAAAAAAAAAAGTTGAGGGATCAAAATGAAATTAAAACGAAGTACGACTAAGAGAGGGATAGAGAGAGTTAGTATACCATAGGCTTGAGGATTAGAGACGAAGTTCATGTTCATCAAGTGAGTATTGACAGCAACAAAGACATTGGAGCCAATTTCAGTGTTGAGAGAATTGATAATTTGAACAAGCTGTGGGTTGAACAGGCCTGCAGCTCGTTGCAGCTCCACTGAGCACTCTCCATTTCGGCCCCTCATAGCCAACTCCGCCGGCACGCACCCGATTGGCCCTGTTCCCGTCACCAGCACCCGTCGAGCTCCCAACTCGTACAGCCTCTGCATTCTCAAAACCATACATTTCTTCAACTTTTACGGTTTTTCGTTGGGCCGAAAGTTCTCGA
Organism: Sechiopsis laciniata; assembly: GCA_037833695.1. Classification (NCBI taxonomy): domain Eukaryota; kingdom Viridiplantae; phylum Streptophyta; class Magnoliopsida; order Cucurbitales; family Cucurbitaceae; genus Sechiopsis; species Sechiopsis laciniata. The sequence continues at coordinate 2,602 of JBBMKA010042040.1, read as the reverse complement.
GTTGAGAAGTGTTTTCTTTTCTTTTCTCGAATTTTATTCACTTATGTTAGAACCAGGATGAAGAATGCATTCTTAATTTTAATGGTCGTTTTTTTTTTTTTTTTTAATTTTAGTTGTTTATTTTTAATTGTTGCTTAATTTTGTGACATATATATGATAAGTCGAAAGTTGTTCTAGTTAAATGAGATGTTTATGCATTGAACTTTTTAGCTTTTATTTGATATATGTTTCTTAAATTTGAGAAGTATAAAATCGATATCTCTAAACTTTTAAATTTTACGTGGTAACTTATATTTTTTAAAAATTGTTTAATAAATCTATGTTTTTTTAAAAAAAATTATTTCTTATAAGCAGCAAAAATAATAATAATGTGGAAATCTATATTAGAACATGTGATAGTTAAGAAGATTATTAGACGTTACATTATTAAAAAACTTACAGATGTTTTAGCCACCTTTCTAAGTATAAAGAAACTTCTTAAACAATGTTAAAAAAACTTATTAAATAAGTTGAAGGATCGAATTAGTGCAAAATAAAAATGGTTAAGCCATATTTCTATAATGAATTCTATTTAATTAGTAAGTTCTTGTTGTTGAATGTTTTTTGAAAAATGATTCTTATTTTATTTTTATAATGTTTAAACATTAAAATATTCTATTTAATTCTTAGCTTTCAAAATTTATACTCTTAGTAGTAATCTTCATTAGTTACAAAATCTGACTCAACTTACTCACTCACATAGACTACTTACTAAGCCTATAAAGTAGACCAAAATGAATACATCAAATTAACAACAAATCCAAAGTTAAAGTTATAATCATTTAACTATTTAAGGCACCTATATATATTTATCTTAAAAGTTGAAGAATCTTTCATCATATATGATAACAAAAAAAGAAAAAAAAAAGAAAATTAATTTTTACCTAATGATTAAAATAAAATAATTAAAATTTCAAAATCAATACCAAAATAAATAAAAAGAAGTTAGTTTTGGTATCATAAATGTGAGAACTCAAAATTTAAACTTTCCAACCACAAAAAGAAACATGTCTTACAACTAGGTTGTATTGGAGAAAAATTTAGCCAACTTATATACATACATCACATCTCATTAATATTATATATATATATATATATCAAATTTGTACTCTTCAACTAAAAAAATGAAAGTAAAATTGAATACACGTTGAAACATTTATTGATTTCTATTCACAAAACTGTAAATTAGAATTTATTATTAGAGAGAGAGGAAGTTATGTGTTTAATGAGTTGTGCCTTATCTATAATATATTGTTAGAAATTAGGTAATGGCATTGATGAAAAAGCCTTATAATAAGTGGGAGTCTTAATTTGAGACACCAACCAAACAAATAGTACAAATTGCATCAAATCCAACTACTTACTTTTCTACTACTCATACACATTATGTATCACTTTTTATTGTTGCCCATAAATGCTATTTCCCCACTTTTCCATTAATTCATTTCTACTTCTCTACACCCCAACTACCAATGCTATTGTTTATTAAGATTAAAAAAAAGAAAAAAAAAACATTTTCTAATAAATATATAAAATAAGTTGTTTTCTTAAGTTCAATAATAAATGAAGTTGGAGAATTTCAAACATGTAATCTATTAGTTACCAAATCTTACACAATGTTATCAGAGCTTTACTCCATTGATCATTCAATTATAGAGTTTTTATTATTCAAAAAAATTAAGTTTATAAATACTACTCATAGCTATAAATTTTATTATTTTATTATCTATGTTTTATGTATTTTAAAGGGCAACTTACCAGATTAGTTAAATTTAAAAAATAATTACAAATATAGTCACAACTTTTAAAAAATTTTAGCAACCATAGTCATTGATATTATTGAGTATTGTCGCATACTTTATTATAATATTGTATTAATGAGTATTTATGATACAATATTAAAATATATTAATCATTATAAATGCAAATATTTTTAAATTTATGTACATTTATAATTATTTTTTACGAAGAGTCTATATCTAGTACAATTTTCTTATTTAGAATAAATTAGTTTTGTTCTTGTTTTTTGTTTTTTCTTAAATTATTGTCGTGAAATGAAAAAAAAAGCTTAATTTAAAAAAAAAAAAAAAAAAAAAACAAAACAAAGATAAGGTGTCATTTAATAACCCTTTGGGTTTTTTTTTTTTTTTTTTAATGTTTATTCATTTTTATTTTTTTGCAACTTCTCTCTAAATTATTTTCATATTTCTTAAGAACACATTTGAACTCTTAATAAAACTCCTAAAATAAATTTCTTCAAAAAAAAAAAAAACTCCTAAAATAAAACGAGTATGTGTTACTTTTTTATTTTTTAGTTTTTGAACATATCTTGGTTCTTTCTTTCTTTTTTATTTTTTTTTTACTCTTCTTAAACACAGATAAAAAGTAGATTACAATGCAATGAAACCTATAAGTAAAAGTAGTATTTATAAATTCAATGTTTAAAATAAAGAATTATGAAACAAACTATATCAATTTTTTTTAAAAAAAAATTATAATTTTTAATTCACTTCAAATTTTATTGAACGAATGTTGGACGTTTTTAGTTTGAATACACAGATCG
>JBBMKA010042019.1:0-21448 GCA_037833695.1 Sechiopsis laciniata | reverse complement strand
TATTATTATATTATAGCAAATTCTTTATAAAAATATATTCTTTTAAGCCAATTTAACTCTCAATTCTTGAGAGTTATTAGCTTGGTAGATCTAAATTTGTCTTCAATCAATTCCCTCCAGAGAGCTTTTCCTTCAGTAAAGTATCTCCAAATCCACTTGGACAGCAATGCCTCATTTTTCTTTTTCAGACTAAGTATCTCCAATCCCCCATATTCGATAGGTAATGTAGTAGTTTTCCATTTAACAAGGTGAAGACCTTTACCCTCTTGACCACCCCTCCAAAGGAAATTTCTAATCATTTTCTCCATGATCTTGCAGACCTTTGTAGGCATTTTAAAAACTGACATATAATATGTGGGAAGGTTGGAGAGTGTAGCTTTGATGAGAGTAAGTCTTCCTCCCTTGGATAAATGATGGTTCTTCCAATATGGGATTTTTTTGTCTACTTTCTCAATCATCGGCTCCCAAAAGTGTAAAGATTTGGGGTTACCGTTGAGAGGGAGGCCCAAATACGTGGATAGCCAAGCACCAATTTTGCAACCAAGTCTCGTTGCCAGAGAGCTTAAGTCACCATCATCAATGTTGATTCCCAACAATTCGGTTTTGTTGATGTTAATCTTTAAGCCTGAGGCTTGTTCAAAGGATGAGATAGTTTGGAAGAGAGCTTCAATAGCCTCCAACTTATATTCGGAGAAAAGGAGAGTATCATCGGCAAATTGAAGATGGGTAAGATTAGGAACATTATTTCCGATATGGAACCCATCGATCTTTCCACAATATGTTTCCTTATCCATCATTTTGCTAAGGCAATCCATGATTAATATGAAAAGGAAGGGGGATAGCGGATCTCCTTGTCTAAGTCCTCTAGATGCTTTGATTTTACCCCTAGGCTTTCTGTTTGTAATAATAGAGTAATTTGCTGTGGAAATACAACCATGAATCCAGAGTCTCCATTTGGTTCCAAAACCTTTTTTCATCAAAATCTTATCTAGGAAATCCCAGTCTACTGTGTCAAAAGCCTTTTTGATGATGATCCTCTGTCTATTCTTTCTGTTCCATTCGTCTATGGCTTCATTAGCGGTTAATATGGCATCCAAAATATTCCTTCCCTCAACAAAGGCAGCTTGCTGTTCAGAAATAGTACTAGGCAGGACTTTTTTTAATCTCTGTGATAACACTCTAGGCAAGATCTTGTACATACATGAGATTAGGCTTATGGGTCTGTAGTCGTTAACACTTTTGGCATCAACCTTCTTAGGTATAAGGTAGATATATGTCTCATTGAGGCTAACATTGACAATCCCGTTCTTGAAAAACTCGTGGAACACTCTCAATATATCAGATTTAAGGGTGTTCCATGACTTTTTGTAGAATTCGGCCGTGAAGCCATCGGGCCCCGGAGTTTTGTTGATGCCATGACTGTTGATAGCTTCCAGAATTTCACTTTCTAAGAAGGTGGATTCAAGAGATTTGGCTTGTTCAGTGGAAATAGGGCACCAATCATCAATGTTGGGTAAAGTTCTGTTGTCATCAAGCTTAGAGTAAAGTTTCTCATAAAAAGATAGGAACTCCCCTTCTATCTCAGCATCGTTGATCAGACTAGCGCCAGTGCCTGACAAGATTTCTAATATAGTACTTTTACGCCTTCTGGCTGAAACAACTCGATGGAAAAGCTTAGTGTTCTCGTCCCCATATTCCAGCCAATTAGATTTACAACTTTGTCTCCACATGGCTTCTTCTTTGACAACAATAGCCATAAGTTGAGCTTTAATAGCGTGTCTTTGGCTAATTTGTACTGGTTGTAAGTGATTAGTCTCCTCAATATCGTCAAGAATCGCTAATTCGAGCGTCAACTGATTTTTCTTGTCTGTTATGTTGCAAAAAACTTCTTTGTTCCATGATTTAACAACGCCTTTGAAGGCCTTTAGCTTTTGAATAATAGCATGGCCCGGCCATCCCCTCAACGGCGTGTTGAGCCACCAATAGTCCATCATTGGCTTAAAGTCTTTGTGATCCATCCACAAATTATGGAATCTGAAAGGTGTTGGTCCTCATTGCTGTCTCCAAATCGTCATTTGTATAGGAAAATGGTCAGAAGTAGGTCTGTCCAGACGTTTCACATTAAACTCTCTATAGTGATTAAGAAGATCCTCTGTTAACATGAATCTGTCCAGTTTAGATAATGTTGGGGGGGACCTAAAGTCAGATCAAGTGTATAACCCGTTCATCATAGGAATGTCAATCAACATCTGCTGTTCGATGAAAGCATTGAAACTTCTCATATCCGGAGTGATATGACAATCTGACGATCCCTCATGTGCCTACTTAATAGTATTGAAATCTCCACATAATATCCAGTGAGGCTTACATAGATCCGCAAGTCGATCAAGCTCATTCCAATAATCAGGAGAAGTAGTAGAGTTGGCAGGACCATAAATTCCCGATAGCCAAAAAGAAAAGCCATCTGCTTTAGTAATGAAAACAGAGAGGGAGAAGGTACCTTTTTTTATCTCGGATACATCAATAGTCGTGTTATTCCACATGATGATAATTCCTCCTGATGCTCCCACAAAATCTAAGGTTGTCCAAGCAATATCTTTGGAGCTCCATAATGATTTGATGAACCATCTGTCAATAGCATGTGATTTAGTTTCCTGGAGAGTAACTAATGTAGGATTGTGTTTAACGATCATGCTCTTCACCATAGCTCTCTTGTCTTTGTCACCAAGACCTCTAACATTCCAAGACAGAATATTCATGTAGTAGCATAAGACCCACCCATAGAGAAATCTTTGTTAGAATGTTCGGGACTATAGGATGCTGCCAGGTTGATGATCTCTCTGTAGGAGTTGTTTTGCTTCCTGGCTTCCTTCATTGGCTTAGATAGCTTGGCTGGAAGTGGAGAAATGCCGAGGCCCATGGTCCTAAGCCATGGAATGATGACTTCCAAATATGGTCCTAAGCTTTCTCTGAAAATCATGGAGTTTTTTTCAAAGCTTATACTGTTAGATGTGAGCCTTTTTCCTGGAAGAAAGTTTCTCAGTGACTCATTATTAGTATTTAGACTTCATGCACATATATGTCAATTGCCAAGATGCGTCACTTTTTCTATGTTCTAAATTTTTTTCATTTTTTTGGTGGAGCAGTAAAGAAAAGAGATGCTATGAAGAACAATCGAACAATTGAGATAGGTACAAATGCAGACCCCGGTAAGATACTGTAATACTTTGACATGTTTTTTTTCCTTTCTTTCCTTCCGATATGTTTTGCAAAATTATTTCCATGTACTGAAGTCGCCTTTTGTGAGTTTACTAAGTGATGGGGCATTCACATAGTGGGAGGATTCGACAAGCAGAGGGCGTTGCGTTTGTGACATGAACCAAAACTTAAAAAGATCAATTTTGTATGTTATCATCACCACTGTAAGTCGACCTCCATTTTAGCAATATCTATCTTTTATTCTGTTTATAATTAAACGAGGAAGACATAATAATCAGAAGGATTGACACCATATAGACTTTTTTCGGGATGCTCCCGCCTCTCTCTTCCCTTGCCGCATCTTCCTCCTTCATCTAGACTGTCCTTCGCCATGAATCTTTCATTTTCTTTCTCAGTTGATAATCGAACCTTCTACCTACAGACAGATCCAAAAATCTCCACCGTTTTTCGATTGATTGATTCATCTTTTGGGAAGAACTTCAGCCTCGCTCTAAAAAGGAGCTCCTTCCTTGGTATCAAGAATGCATAGGGCGTTTGTGTAAGATCCCTCTCACCCAAAAGTTTTACATAGAAACCAGAATGGAAGACGCTCGCTTTTGGATTGAGAAATTATCAAGTAAGAAAGGCCACAATGTAGAAATTGCTAAGAATGATGGTCATGGAACCAACAGCCGAATCATTATTCCCTCGGGTTTCGACAAATTTGGTTGGACCAGTCTTTTATCCTCTATCTCAACCTTCTATTTTGCAACTAAAAAGCCCTCTCCCTCATCTCAATTGCCCAAGCTCACAATTCATCCCTCCTCCCTAAGAACCACCACCTCATCTTACAAGGATAGGCTTTATAATCGACAAGCATCTCCACCATCTCATTCTCTCCCCATCATTGACTCATCCTCCTCACACTCTGTTTCTATCTTTTCCTCATTCTCTATTATCATCCATAGAAAATTCTTCCATCACTCATGGAGAGCAATTGAATCTGCTCTGAGGGTGGATTACTCCTCTTCCCTCTCATTGACCCCTTTTTAGCCTGATAAGGCTTTATTGTCTTGCTCAAGTTCGGAGCAAGCTTCCATTTTGACCAATATTAAAGACTGGTATAAGTTCAGCTCTAATTGGGTTCGTTTCAGTCTTTTGTCTCCAGAAATTCTTCGTTCTCCCACCCTTTGTTCCAAGCTATGGCGGTTGGCTTAAAGTTAAGAGGATTCCTTTGGATAGGTGGAACTTGGATACCTTCAAGATCATCGGTGAATCCTGTGGGGGCTACCTACACACAGCCAAAAAAACCACCATCTCTACCGAACTCTTGGTTGCACACATCAAAGTAAAGCAGAACCCCACTGGATTCCTACCCGCTTCTATTCTTCTTCCTCCTCTTGGTGGCCTTCCCTCATCTATTGTGTGGATAGAACCTTTTTACTCCGAAGAATCATTTCTTAGGTACAAGAAAGAGATTCATAGCTATATCCCACCATGGATGGAAACAACATACATTGGATCTAACTCGAGTTCTGGTATTTTGGGTTCTGCCCTTTCTTCTTTGAGGAAGGATGTTATTCCACGCGCCGAGTCTGAAGTTTTTAGACCACACCTCACACGCCAACAACACTCTCATGAAGCCACTGTTGCTGACCCCAGTCCTTGTGCCTCCAAAGATGAGTCACACGGGGCTCAAGGCAACACTGCCCAACAAAAGTCACCTGCACATATGATGCCTCAGATACATCCTATCCCGTTGCAGCATCTTCTCTCACTGGTTGCGACCCTTATCCTTTGGACGACACCTCTCTAACTTGTGTTGGACCATTAGCTAAGCTATCCTCGAGCCAACCAACCAACTGCCGTTCCTTGACCTCTTCTGCTGTCTTTTCTTATCCATCTCTTCCCCTATCAATTCTTGATGAGTTCTCCTTCTATACCCTTCATAAAGTTGTCTCTCCATCATCTCCTATTTTAAAGCCTCACCTCCCACAATCTCAAAATCCACCAAGCTCTCATCCTTCAGATCGTGTTAAAGCCACATTCAAAGGCTCTCCTATTCCTTTATAGGTGGAAATCCACACCTCAGAAATGTCTTCAGATTTAACTAATGAACTCATTTTCATTAACGGTAAAGCCACCACCCTTGTCAAAGGCACCATCCATTCTACCAACTCCCCCTTCTCTTACTCTGACTCGGAAGACTATGGCTCTTCACCTGGCTTATCCTCTCCCCCAGACTCTCCAAACTCTGAACGAGCGCTGGTGCTTCATGAATCTGATTCAACCTTAAATCTTGCTGACTTGTTTACAGCTGCATCTATTGAGATGGACCCCAATTTCAATCCATTGAAAATTGCATAACCCATCTCTGGAATCAATTACATGGCCTCTACCGCTCATCAAGTCTCAACTGCTCTGTTATTTGATGACCAAAACAGGGAAATCAATGGGTCTAAATCAAATGCTTTGGTTCTTTTAACAGAGACCACATAATCTGCTATCGAAGATGTCTTGACCGAACCAGAGGAGGAAGATGTTCCAGACATAGAACCAACCACTCTCCTCCCCATCCTGATCCCATGGTTGACAAGGTTGGGCCTCTGCATTAGTGCTCTTCCGAAAGCCAGGAAAAAGACTATCAACAAAAAGAAAGCAAAGGGAACAAGAGAACTACACAACCTTATATCCTCTGTTTAGTACGACAACATCAGTAAAAAAGCCTCCTCCTCACGTAGGCTTGGTTCGAGCTCTGGCCCCAATTGACTGTCCTCCTTCTGCTTTAGGTTTTGGCTTTGAACATTGATTTGTTCCATCCTAAATCCTTTCTGTAGAATGGTTGTTATAGGCTAAATCTGCTGTTTTTGGGTATTTGTTTATCATTGGCCCTCTGTTTTTGCTTATCATCCTTTGTATCCTTGATAGTCTTGTAACTTTCATTTGAACAATGAAGTTTTCATGTTTCCTATAAAAAAAAAACGAGGAAGACATATAATCTAACACATGCACAACTGAAAATCAGTTTCAATTCTAATTGCGTAGATGGCTTAAAAGGACTTAATTAATGGGCTTAGCTTTCTTGGAGATGTGGTAACGTTTGATCTTTTTTGGGGCCAAGTAGATAATAACAGCCAACAGGTTTGTTTTCTTCATCACCAGTACCATCGACATTCATGTCTGATACCTTGAAGTAACTTCTGTTACCTCAGACAATTGTATAAAATGGACATGAGACGAGCTCTGTATGAGTCGATTTGATGTAATGTCACGTTGAGTACTTAGTTAATTTTATATCGACCTGCGGCTGCAGCTAATGAATTTTGTAATTTCTCGTAACGTCACAAACACAATCCCTTTGAAGATTATTAGATTCTGGAGTGATGTTTGGGTGGGTACAACCTCTTTATGCCTTTCTTTCCCATTGATCTTTGGACTCTCCAACAGAAAGGCCAGCACTTTGGTTGAATTGTGGAATGACAAGTCGACAATGAACACTCTTGGAATATCTTCGAAGGCATCTGTGAGACCCCTAAATGTTTAGGATATTAGTATTATATTAGTAATACAGTGGTAATTAGTCATTAATGTTTTGCTTAAATAGGGGAGTTGGAGTCTTGGAATTCATGCACAATTTGGATTCAACAAGTTGGGAGAGTCTAGCCCTCTCGAATGGCTATGGTATTGTAACCCTATCTATTATTATCTCAATATAGTGTTCTTGTGTGTTTCTATTGTGTGTTGGATCTATTGTGTATTGTTAGCATTATTGGTGTTCTAACAACATCTTAAAGACAACGAAATTAACCAATGGGCTGATCTTACTCACTTGATTGAAGCCTTGTCGCCGAATAGAGTGGACCGTTGGATTTGGATGAACTACAAGGAAGACTTCTCTACTAAATCGCTTATGCACAAGCTAAATGCTCTCTGTATCGGCATTGTTCAACATCATTTGGAAGGTCCTCATCCAAAAAGAGTTAGCTTCTTCATATGGGAGCTTAGCCTTGTCATCTGCAATTCACATAATCTTCAGAGAAGAATAGAATGCCTGGTATGAACCTCTCCCTGGATTGCTGCCCCTTTGTATGAGTGATGGATAATCATTGATTCATTTATTTCAGCCATTGCCCCATCGCTGCCACTGTTTGGAATCACTTTCAAGAAGGTTTTAACTGGCCGATTACTAGACGAAGAACCATCAATGAATTTGTTTTTTTTTTTATATCCGTGACTATCTGGCCAACTTGCACGTACCTCTACTATTGTCACTGGACATTTCGCCTTACCCTACAACATTTGGATGTCAAGGAAACTCGTAGAAAATTAATTTCTAGGTAGGCGACTACTATGGATTGAAACCTTCACCTCTTAGTTTTCAAAGGTCGTCTTGACCACTAAGCGACTTCATGATGGTTCCATCAATGAACTTGTTCTTCTTGCACTGACGGCCACCCTTTTAAGGAAGAAAATAAAGCATTATGGAAGCTTATCCTTATTGCTTTTTGGCAGAGACTATGGAAAGACTGAAACGACATTATTTTATCGGACAAAGCATTACGGAAGGGCAAACTCATTGAATTATCATCTATTTAACCATGACATAGGCTCATACCATTTCTCCATTTAAGAACTATTGTTTTGTTAATCTTACTAATCACTGGAGAAGTTTTTCATTCATCAATAAAAGTATGTGTTTCCTATAAAAAAATAATAATCAATTACTTCTTATGCCTTTTCTCTTGGATTGGAGCCATTTTCTTGTTTATTAAGCAAGTTCATGTCTGGGTCCTTTTGGTCTGTTGTTTTCGTACACTTATTTTCTTTTCTAGCACTTGTCGGCCCTCTTATATTTTCCATTTTTGTCAATGAAATCTTGGTTTTATTTTTGTTAATTTCCTTTATATATTTGACCTTTATTCGTTTTCATCATTCAGACTTCCAAGTCTAATTCTTTACAGTATGCTTTTGCAGTCAAACTCAAGAAAGTGGATTAAAATATTTGATTTAATGAGGTTCGAGCAACTTTACGGAGCCATCTCTCATAGTTAGAAGGATATAGAAGGTCGCTAATTAAGACGAAGAGGTGCATTAACAACGTCAACCAGAACATAGCTCCTGCAGTGTCCTTTTTTTACTCCCTGGAGAAATGTTCGTAATCATTTGGCAGTTTCTTTCTGATTCACTTTGGATATGAAAATAACGAAGTATGTTAGTTTGTTGTTCTTGTGGATGTTATTATATTACATGAAATGTGAACAAAATGTAAGTATATGATACTCTTACAAAGTGCAGGGCCTTACTAGTTAGAAGTCATACTAGAAGTTCATTATGATTAATCAAAGCTTCAAAAGTCGTAGCTCACCAACATCAGTATACACTCAAAGAAGGGAGGTCATGAATTCGAATTTCCCATCCCAATTGTTGTACTAAAATAAAAGAAATTGATTATGATTAATCAAAGCTGTCTTTTTGCTTACATTTTCTCTACCATCCCAGCCTTCTTGTTCTATTTAGTATCTTCTCAATTGATCTATCCTTTTTTCTTCAAATCGAGAATTTGGAATATCGCTCCACTATACGTGGGGGCACCCATACCCGTTCGAAGGTTCGAATTCGAGAGACGAGAGATTTTATTACTAAGCTTACTTGTGGAGCTTGAATCTAAAACGTTTCAAGCCTCAACTAATGAGAATGTCTATTGTATGCTGGCTTTAATGAACTAAAACTGAATAGTTGGAAGATTCAAATTACAAATTTCGTCATTCTTAATACATAGATGTCACAAAGCGACCATATATGAGTTTGGATTTTTCTAGGAAAAAATAATTCTGAAATTGCGGATGCTGAGAATAGCAAGAATGAATTTGAATAGTTAGTTGTAAAATAGTTACCAGAATATCAATATTTTTGTTAATTCCAATATGCCGAGACTTTGAGGTCTATATGCATGTTCTAAATTTTTGTAATGTATTATGATGGATGAATATGAATATAAATGTTTTAGCAAAAAGTTGTATCGAAAACGTAAAATAGTTACCAGAATATCAACATTTTTGTTAATTCCAATATGCCGAGACTTTGAGGTCTATATGCGTGTTCTAAATTTTTGTAATGAATTTTGATGGATGAATATGAATATAAATGTTTTAGCAAAAAGTTGTATCGAAAACGTCGGCACACGAAAACTAACAAAAATATAGTGCAACAAGTTATATGTTCATTCTAAAACGAAAGCATAAATCTAAAAAGAACATTGGCATAGAGGTTTTAGAAATAATGTTTTAAAAGCTAACCTATATTTGTGCTTTTCAACTCTAATTTGATGGATCTCCATATCATTAAAATAAAATGTAAACCACGAAAAGAAATGCCTTCAACCCAATCTTCTATTTGAAAGAAATTTTTTTGGTAATCTCTTGAGGCAGAAATTCATTTTTCTTGAAAAAAAAAAAGACTTTCAAGATAGTGAGACCTACCAAAATAAAGTGCAAACATCATGTTTTTTTTTACCATTTAAATCAACATAACAGAACAAACATACGTAATAGTTTAATAGCACTATACATCTCGAAGTAAGGGAATTTTTAAACAGTATTTGATCATACAATCGTCTCATATGAACAAAGCAAGTAATTTATTCACTTCCTCCTGGAAAGAGCAGCAGCAATACCACCAGCAAGCAGTCCTACAGCAGTTGCTGCAATGCCGATGCCAATCGCACCATCTATGTTCCAATCACGAGCGATAATTAATGAAAATGTTCGGTTTTTGACACATTATAAATAAGTTGGGATAAGAGAAGACGAGAAACTTGAAGAAATCAATACCCTTAGTGATCCGATCTTCTATCGATTTCTTCAGTGTTCTTGCCTGTCTCCAGTCTGGTGCAATCTGAGAATCAAACATCAAAATGGTTGAACTCCAAAGTTTAAAAATTCAATCATCCATGGTTTCAAAAAGAAGTGCAGACATTATATTTCCAAGAGATCCAATTTTATGTATTATGTATTTCTCGTTTGTGTTAATAATTTTATAGAACAATCATAAATGTGTCTGATAGCGCTAATTAATAGCACTATTTAAGCCTCCGAAACCTTGCGATTTACTCAGAAAATAAGTAAGCAAGCGAAGAAAATAGGGAATTCAACTCAAACATCCGCAATTATTCGTATATGCGAGCTAAAAGTAAACATCAGCAAAACTGTGCATTATGCGCTTTTTAAATGTCAAACGCGCGTATAAAAGCGGAAACTAGACTATTAAGCAAAAATCTGCTGACGTGTCTTATGTTTGCAGGAAAGCTTTGCACAGATGGAGTGGATGTGTCAACAGAACAGAAAAGGAAAGAGTTAACTGGCAATCAAATTACGGAATCAATGGGACCAAGACGGAAATAAATCAAATATTCTAAAAGGACGACGCAAGGATTGGACATGATCGACAAGAAACTCTGGATGTTATAAATAGAAAATTGATCGAAGAAGAAGGTGTGCTGGTTTGAAAGGGAACTACCATTGATGAGCGCTCGAGACGCCGAGAGATCTCGACGAAATCTTGTTCATCTGTAGCCCAGAAGAACTTAGTACCAACGCGACGTGTAGAAAAAGACTTCATTGACAACAATGATGGTAATTCTATTACTCCATAGATAGATTTAGATTAGCATTGTATTTCTTATTTCTCATTTCATACTCTGTTTTTCTTTATGCATTTCATGAACCCAGTGAGTCATTTTTTGAATTTAATTCTAAGAGTTTTTTGTTTCAGACTTGATCTCCTGCTAGAAACTTATAATTAGAATTAATGAAAGAAATTAATCTTAGGAAAACCCGAAAGTAATATAGTAACTCAATGTTAAGGTAAGGGGGACAACCAGTAAGAACGACGGTTGTCTTTATTTATCGCAGGTCGATTGACCATCCACTTGCGTGTGCTTAGCATTTACCTTGGAAAAGGGAATGTTAAGAGTTTAACCTAAGCGTGCCCACTAGGTAAAACTTAATCTTAAGCTCTTCTTAGAGAGATGTTAGGAATAACTATCTCACTAGCTGCTTACGGAAGCTTGGGCTAATTTGGCAAACCTAAGGGGAAGAGTACCTGCAGGTTGCAGTTAAGCTCCGAACGGGGACTTGAAGTTAAAGTTTGGTAAGAATTGTTTTTCTTATGACAACTCACCTTACTTGATTAAACTGTATTACGAACAATTCTTTGTTAAGTAATTCATATAAATCTAGGTACAATAAGTTAATTAGGAAGTAGAAGTAAATTGGAATGCAAGTGAAAGAATTTATAATGCTGTAAATTGATTAAGCACGCGTCGGATCGCTACCCACGTGTGTTGGCCTCCAGTATACTCGGAAGAGGAACCTGAAGGGAGACCCAACAGGTTACGTTTAGTCTGATGCAATGGCTATTGCTTCATTAAATGGGGTTATTCAATCCCGCTGGCGCATACACTGCCTCGAGACTAATTATAAGGAACTACAGCGGAAGCTGTGGTCCGCATTAACAAATGTGGAGGCATTTGTTTGAGAGGGAAGTATGATTTCGAACCCACCGCGCAACGCATGCCTGTTTTATTCTTCATTCTGGTTAGATTATTCACATTAGTATTGCATTCTCATTCTCATAGCATTTGCATCTGCATTAGCATTAGCATTAGCATTAGATTAGTATCACAATCCAAAACACTTTCAAAACCCCCCTTTCGTACATTTTCGTTATTTTGACCCTTGATGTATGTCATTGTGTTTCCAATTCTCTGTGGGATCGATAATTTATATACTTGCTCGCTGCAATTCGACCGCATATACTTGAGCGTAATGCAATTTTGAGCCATACTTAACAATAAGTCACTCCAAATTAATTACTAAATAATAGTACATGTGGCTCGCATCACCACCGTCAGTGTCCTCCCACATGTCCCAATCATATGCAATGATTTAAAAGTCCAAAGGCAGCCTTGGTTTTTCTTTTGAAGAGATGAGAAGCCCAAACCTTGAGGCGGTGTGAGGCATAAGCCTTAGTTTTAGTTTAAAGTATTATACAAATACTAAATTTGTGTAAACAAATATTGCATAATACTTATATAAAGTATAAAAAACCACCCCATCTCCCCCAACAATTGCCACTTAAACAAATTTTCTTAAAATATCTTTTAAGACCACTACGTGATTGAGTTATTCTATAAGCTTTGTTTGTCTTCAATGTTTTTGAAGCATAAGTAGTAAAAATAGTATCAAATTGTTATAATTTAAACCCTTATATTCTAAAAGAATGGAGAAAAATAATAGTATTCTTCTCATACTAATATTTAGAGACTTAAAGTCTTTGTGCATTTCGATAAAGGCATAAACCTCTCGAGGCTCTCTTATGATTCAATGAAGGCACAATCCTTGAGTTGAGCCTCAAGGCATAAGCCTCCATAGCTATGAACACGTGTCAATCAGATCGAAAATTTAAAGAAATGAAGTGACACTTAAAGGGAGGGTCCGATTTGTATCAAGGTCATACTTTATTAACATCTTTTTTCATCGTAGATGAATATGATAAAGATATTTATATAGCATCAAGTATCTAAGTTTGAGATGCAAGAGAAAACTACTCAGGTCATTAAACTAATGGTTTAGGTCTTATTAATATTATGCACGGAAATTCAAGCCGCAGGTGGAATCGTACCTCTAAACATTGTTCTACAAGTTCCCTACTTCTTGTGTAGTCGCCACTTCTGAAATGCCCAACAGAAAGAAGATAAAGCTTCTCTCTCATCTTTAATGGACTGTCATCACTAGAAAGCGCAGCTGCATAATAGCTCTAGTTAAAAAAAATTGACAGACAAGGGAGAAAAGATGCTGAAAAGTAAAGTAGCAGACAAGTAAATAGCTAACTGTAGGTTAACATGGGCACTTTTTTTTTTTGTTTTTTTATATCCATGATTGTCCGGGCCATCTTGCGTGCACCTCGATTAATGTCCAGGACATACTGTCTGGCCATACAATATTTGAATGCCAAGGAAACCCATAGGAAATTAATTCCTAGGTAAATAGTCACCATGGATTGAACTCATCACCTCTTAGTTCTCTAAAGCCCTCTTGACTATTAGGCTACTTCATGATGGTTGGTTAACACATGCACTTTGAAAGTTCACATTTTGTAAACTCAAAGATGCAAGGGAAAAATGTTCAATTCCTTAAAATAGTTCACCTTCAAGCATTGCTATTCCACGTTGAACATCTTCAGGTTGCCTTGAATGAACAAGTGCCCAAGATAAGCGCATAATGCTTTCCTTCATCATCTCATCGGAGGAGCCCTTTTGTGCGTCAGCAATCTCTCTTTCGCAACCCTGTAACGCATGACCTTAGCGACTTAAACAGGGGTGTCATTTTAGGTGCAAAACCATGAAGTTAACCAGTACAAAAGAATAGTACGAGAGATAACTTACTGATAGAGATCAACAAAAAAATGCAGTCATGGAGAGTCGAGGAAAAAGTAATGGCCGGTTCTTGGAGAAAAACAAAAATCTAAACTCTAATAATTATATATCTAGATCTATAATTGATAATAGAAAAATATGAAAAAGAGAAAATATAAACGAAGTAAATTACTGACTAACTAGGGCTGTTTGGATGTTTTTTTAAAAGTGTTTTGTTGACTAATTGTGTAAAACTGTTTGGAGAGATATTTTATGGCTTCTCCTTCAAACCAAGCTAATAAATTGAGAAAGCATAAAAGTGCAAACAAACTTTCTGTTTTCTGCCAAACTAGTCCACTAAAATTTCTCATTCTTTATTTGATATTTGTGAGTGTGTCCAGCTTACGAACCTTATTTGATCAAATATAGTTAAAATAAAAAAAAAAAAAAAAAAAAAAAATCCTCCAATAGGCTAGACAAAAAATGGGATGATAGCTAAAGAAGAACCAAGCAAAATTGATTGTTCTTATTAAGCATGACATGCTGAAAATTCTATGACAATGGCCTTGCCCGACAGTTAAATGAAAGCAAATATTAATCAAAGCAATCAAGAAATTGTGCGAAGTATACGATCTCCCTGTAATTTTATTTTATATCGGTAACTGTCCGGGCCAGCTTGCGTTCACCTTGACTAATGTCAAGGGACATATCAAGTGACCCTATAACATTTGGATGCCAAGAAAACCATAGGAAATTACCATGGATTGAACTCATCCGCTCTTAATTCCCCAAGAGCGAGGCCAAAATTTCGATAATCTTTGGGACAAGGAGGTACGAGTTTAGGGAAAATTGGAAACATTAGGAGAAAGATAAGCAAGTTGAAAGGGAGAAATCGAAGTTTAAAGTCCACATGGTTGAGAATGAAAAACGGAAAGAGCTCACAAGATCTGAACTACTCATCTCATTACCAATTAATTTTGAGGTGAAAGCTCATATCATTACCAATTAATTTTGAGGAGAAAGCTGATAGTTATATGAGAGTGTGTATGAAGCTCAAATAGGTACTCAGTGTAATAGTTAAAATCCGACCTAAAAACGCAATTGAATAAGTTCATAAATTATTCATCGAACTAAGCAAATAAAAAGATTAGAACACACAGTTAAGCAATACAAACACCAGAAATAGTCTGAAATACAGTTCCGATTAAAGCTGAATAGAAAGAAACCCTGAGAATCAATGAATGAATGAAGAAAGTAAAAAAGATGAATCGAAAAGAGAAGAGGGATGAACATACGGCAATGACATCGCGATCGCACCATGGAATCTGATCACCGCCGGAGAAGAAATTAGACACCGAACCCAACACTTTGCTAAACTTCGCTTCCATCTTTCTCTCTCTCTCTCTCTTCTTCTGCTGGTTCGAATCTGATTTGGAACCTGGGGTTTGTTTCCTTTTATATATATATATATATATATATATATTTTTTTTTTCCTTTAAGTGTTGGAAGATTAAAATATGAGGTTTGAAATTTTGGATGGATAAATTCCCCTTTGCCTATTCTTGAGGCTTTAAGAATCTAATTCTTTCAGAATCTCATCACTTTGTTGTTAAGGATTTGGATATTCTTTTCACAATCTCAATATCTAGCTGCACATTGCTTTTTTTTTTTTTTTTTAAATTAATCAGATTTTGTTTGTAATTATTTGGGAAAATTGCACAAATCACCGGTAATATAACGTTCATAACAATTAAACATTTGAACTTTAAATTTGAGCAAAAAACAGTAACTTTCATCTCTAAATTTTTTAAAAGAAAATAAAAAATCTTTTATATCTAAATATAAATTTTGTTCTTAAATGCCTAACATCTTTTTTTTCATCTCAATTTCGTCCTATAAATTATTCTTAATATTAAATATTTTCATAAATAAAGAAAATCACTAGGAATATAACATAGATTCAATTCAGGTACTCAAAATAATATTTTTTTACATGTTTACTTTTATATCTAAATATCCATCTTATTTTTAAATGCATAACTCTTTTTTTTCAATCTCAATTCGGTCCAAAAAATTATTGTATTAAATCTTTCAATAATTAAAGAAAATTGCAATGAAATTAACTAAATTTAAATAATGTACTCAAAATATATATGTTTGATATCTTTTATAGAGTTACTAAGAAAATAGAGTATTTTTCTAGGTATTGGTAATTTATCAAAAAATGCATATTCATGTAAAGCCTTCTGTTTAGGATTGGTGGTCCCCCTCCCCCAACTTGTATTGAAAAAAAAAAAAACAAGTCCATGCAAATAATCCATACAAGTGCAAAACATTTAAAACTCATGAATCTAGAAATATTTCTAAAAAACTTCCGCTGAAGAGTGTTCCAATGTTGAAGAATCTTATTTCTTCAAAAAATATTTACAAAAGAGTTTTATTTATTTGGATCTTCTCTAACTTGTTTCTTCCCTGAATCCCTAAACGGTCATCTTCTCCTAACCTGTCTATATAAACAAGAAAAGTAGTAAATGGAGGGGGAAATAGTAAAAATACGTTAAAAAAAAAAATATTAACATTTTCATGGTGATAACTTCGGTAAAAACTCTCTTCCCTTTCCCTTTTACTTGTCTTTTACAAGAACGTACATTGTGGCCTTTTGTTCCACACTTGCTACATCCAATTAGACCCAATTTTTTGTACTTATTTTAGAAGAAGTTGAAGGCTCATCAATATCTATTTTTCATAATCCTTTTGGACTCCTGGGTGGCCTCTTAATAAAAGGGGGAAGTATAGGTTCTATTTCAATTTTAGGCCATAAATTTACACCATTTATCGGTTGGAGGTAATGAGAATAAGTGGTCTCAAAGGTACGAATGTGGTAAAACATATGCGCATGATCTTCAAGATGTTTGCTCGTAAACCAAATGTATTGTATTGAATGAGGGCAAGGTATTCCATAGCACGTACATGTACGCCTACTGAAGTCCACTATGTATTGCTCTCTTCCATTCTCAACTTCAAACTTCTCAACTCTAGATACTCTAGTTGGCCAATTTCTAGAAATATAATTTGCTTTTTCCAACTTTATTTGTATTCTTGGACAAATGTTTCCCACACATTTCTTTGTATACTCATTCTTTTCAACCATCTTAGAAAATAATGTCTTCCTAACCATTTCACACATTGAAAGGATGAGTTTTCTCCTAGCTTCCAAAATATAAGTGTTAAATGATTCACTAATATTGTTAAGCAACATATCACTCTTGGAATGTGCACTATGCATGACTTGCCCAATATTTTGCTGATATTGCAATTAGCCAAACATGAGCCACTTTGTCTAAATGAGCCAGTTTCTTCGATTCTTTTTCAAAAGCAAACTTAGTTGTGTTCTTTTTGTTGAATTCCATAATGCATCCTTATAAACTTTACCAACATTTATAAGTGTTAAATTTAAAAATAAAATTAAAAAAAAAAACTACATGAAACTAATAAAAATAAGATATCAATTTTTTTTTTTTTTTTAAAGAGGAAGATAAGATATCAATCTCATTTTCAACATTTTTCATTCATATTAATTTACATACCTTTGAAGCGTTTCTTGAAATTTTCATATAAATGTCGTACACAAAAACGATATTCAACTTCTGGTGCTATTTGTTCAATAGCTTTTAAACCTAGCAAAACAAAGAAACGAAAGTAAGAGAACATGTTTTAAGTACCTTTTGTTGATTAATAATAAACACCTATTTGCTTCTATTTGCATTTCCAATATAATTGAGTAAGTTCTCCAAAAAATACATCCAAGAATCATTTGATTCTACATCCACTACAATGAAAAAATACCATCATTTGCATTTATACCAACAATAGCCAAAAGTTTATTTCGATAATGAGTTTTTAAATGATAGTCATTAAGACCTATTATTATAGGTCGATATCCCTCCAAAAAGACTTCTTTTACATTTGATATTTCAATAATGCTTCATTTTAGTCTTTAAGATAGTTGAATTATTAGTGTTATAATCGAATGTCGACTAAGATAATGACTAGACTAATATTAAATTCTAAAAAATTTAAAATAAAAAGTAAATCGAAGAGACGCATATTCCATATGTACTATCCAATTTTCATCTTGTATGGATACATAATGCGTAAATGAAATAAAGATAGTGGAGCAAGTTATCAATGAGATCTATGTTTAATTGCAACGGATAAATCGGAATGATGTTACGTGATATAAAGCTTAGGAAACAATTTCATATAAGATGTAAAAAGGAGTAAACTCGAAGCACCAATAAATGAATTACATAAATAGATTCCAATTGAAAATGAAATAAGATATAATATACTATGCAAGGAAGGAAGATGCTTATCTTTACACCAAAAATAAAAAGTCGTAACTATTGCCTCTAAGAAGTTAAGAGTCCTAAAAACATCTCTGAATATCCGGCTATTTCTTTCTAAGAAGTTAAGAGTCCTAAAAACATCTCTGAATATCCGACTATTTCTTTCTCCCCACATTGTTCATAGAATCACACGAGCAAAAGAAATCCAAAAAACTTTTCAGTAAAACGATGTTACGAAGATGAAGAGACTTTTTCCAGATCAATTTATCTTTAGACCAAAGTATGGTCTATGTGTATAACTTAGCTATCCAAAACACAACTTTCTAGCTTATATAGCACATACTAAGGTTTGGCAAAATAAACATTGATTGAACCCAATCGGAGTTATATTTAAGCAGCTTTTTGTTTCCGATTTATTATCATTATTTTCCCTTGCGAGTCTAAGTTCAATGATACTTGGTAATGGAAGTTTGGATCTCTTCATTTAATTGCATTTAAAGAATTTACGTTGTTTTTTTAATCAACGACTTCTTGATCATGGACGCACTTATGTCGATTGAGCTATTGCTCTTGTTGGCTGCATTTAAAGAATTTACCATGTACATGAATTGAATTTTTGTGTCCAATGAAAAACAAAGGAACACCCCTATATCACAAGTGAAACAGAAGAAAAAAATTCAGCAAAACACATAAAATTCAACCTACATAAGGAACCATCTCAATGTTGGTTATCCACTTCTTCACCATGCAGATACTGGAAATGGGAACTCAAGCTTCCTGTCTAAAATACAATTGTGCCTTCTTGTCAAGTGGAACGAGTCTCTCATGGAAAATCTCTACGACGTTCGGAACTAAACAATGAAACTGATATCAATGAAACTCGAGGCTCGTTGATAACCAACTGACTAGTTTCTGATAATTTGTCTGCAATGAAACCTTTAATTTTGAGGTAAACTTCTGGTGTAGAAACATGAACACTTTACATGACAGGTTTCTCCAGTATGGTGCTTTGACTGAGAATATGTATCAGATGGGAACAACTAGTATGAGTCTTGTAGACTCAAGCATATTTCCTCTTCTTCATGATCACTATGCTTGGAGTTAGCCAGTTCCCCATTTCCACTACAAAGTCCGGTAGATAATGAAGGGGAACCCGGGGTATGATTGCCTGCATATTCGAAACACCGAGATTTTTAGCCTACAGTTTTTAATAACATTTGCAGGTGAAATAGTTATCTCTCTTTTGATGGCACAGACCTCTAAAGGATGAGCTTCTTTCAAAATCTTTGGTTAGTTGCAGCAAGATGGTACCAGACAGCACAACAACAAAGCCGCATATTTCGGATGTGATCGTTCCGCCACTTTGGCCATCCCAATCCTTAAGTCGAATATGTATTTCTAAGTACTTTTAACATATTAAGTTCGCATTTGAATGACTCATGGTAAATAGAGAGTGAAATGAAGCTAAAATACTGTCCTAACTACTAGAGCACGCCTCCTCGACAAGCAGCTCAGATAAGAACATGAATCAAACTTCACATTTCCTTCACTGAATTTTATTTAGAAATGAATCATGCATTCGTGTTTGGATATTCTATTGAGCCAATCAAGTTACTATTTTATTTTACCTCATCCAATATGATCAAGAATGTACTTTATTATATACCTCCATAGTTGTTTCACCTTTTTGGTGGGGGGCCGTTGTAAAATTGCAGAAGCTGGTAATATTACAAAATTATATTTTGGGCTTCTTTTATTTTAAATAATTAAAGCTACAACATAAAGGCACCTAAATCATGAGATAGATTTTCCTAAAAAAAAAAAAAAAAAACCAAAATAATGAGATAGATCCTCCTAGGCTCATTGAAGAATCTAAAATCTCTAGAAATAGTTCCATTTACTAAAATATCGAAAAAAAATTTATATATTTATAGTGTGATAGACCCCATATTAAGTTAATTACTTAAGGAGTTAGTTAGGCTAGCACTAGCTTTGTCTTGTAAATGGATAAAAAATACTGTTCTGTAAAGGGGAGATTGGAGAATTCTCTAAAATAGGAGGTTCCATCATATTGACAATCTTTAACACATGCTTCAACTATTTCCTTTAGTTCATATTGACCATCTAAATTACACATACGAATAAATTTTCCATACCTTGAACATTATGACACTTGCAAGGATTGTAAGTGTGGTAAACATCACGTAGTATATCGGGGAGACGATCGCAGTGTTAAATGTGTCCAGTGCCTGAAAAACAACAACATTGCCAAACAAAAATAAGAGGGGTTTATTGATGTTTCATAAATAGCTTGTAAACCAGCTTACAGTAATTAACTCAATGAACAATTGAATAGTTGAATGAGCATAATATCACTGGCTAGAGCTGTCAGTTAACAATATTAAATATTAACTAATGACTAATGCAAAGAGAACAAAAGCAAGGAGGACAAAACCTCACATGTGAACAATGTGTAAGCAAATAAGACCACTGGATTCAATATACTTGAATTCTCATCAAGGATTATAATTGAATTCTCATCAAGGATTATAATTGAATTCTCATCAAGGATATGGTTTCTCTCTTGCACAACTTGGAACCAGCCATATTCCCAGCACATAAGCAAATGAAAGTAAATTTAAATCTTCCCTTGGGCAATCTGAAGTTTAAGTTGATGCGGCACCAGTGAAATCTCTGATAATTTGAGCAAGTGGAAATGATCTCTTACCTAGAAGGTTTGATGGATTACTATGATCGAAGTTAGTCATTTCTAATCTTAACCCTTACTACTTCTAAATCTTTGAAGTTCCCAGCAGTATCCTATAGAAGAAAGAAAACACTCGGGGACTTTCTTTAGGAGTACATGGAATGCAATTTGCAAGACTTAATTCTCGGTGAGGATATATTAAAGGAGAGGTTCTTTTTGGTTGTGGTGATGGGTATAAGGTATAGATTCTTGGAAGAAAGCCTTTCCTTCTAATTCTGTTGAATCATATTAAATTACAATTCAACCCAAAAGTATAAGCTAATAGATTGAAATAAATTTAATTATATGAACCAACGTCTTCCCTCACTTGTGGGCTTAAAAATTTGAGAACAAGTGGAAAACAATATAAATTGGGAATTAAACAACTTTGCAGAGACTTGAACTCAAGACCTCCTGCTCTTGTTGAATCATATTAAATCATCAATCAACCTAAAAGCATAAGCTAATGGGTTGGAGTAAATTTAATTATATCAAATACAAAATGTTGGTTCTTGAGAGTCCGGTCTTTGTCTTGGAACTTAAAAATGTAAAGTAACTTTAAATTTAATGATGTAGAAACAGAATGGAATTATTTTTATAAATCCACTGGAGAACTGGTGTTAATAACATGCAATTGTGGACTTCGAATGTGTTGGACTTCTTCCAGTGTTTTCAAGGCCATCGCCTTTCCTCGCCTATGGCCATCGCCTTGCACATAGGCGGGTATTGCGCCTCTAAAAT
>JBBMKA010042008.1:0-21452 GCA_037833695.1 Sechiopsis laciniata | reverse complement strand
AGTGTCGAATACCGTTTTCATGCATTTAGAGTTAAGGACTTAGGTCTAGACCCTGATTTGGGTCGGGTCGTTACATTTTTGATGTTGTATTCGAGCTGCATAGATTTAACCATAGAGGCTTAAAGTGTTTTTTGTAATTGGCCATAGATAACAACCCGACTTTCTAAAACTTTCTTAACCGAATTCTTATTGAAAATGTATGTATAAATATAATAAATTAAAATACAAAGTTACAAAATAAAAAAAATAAAAAAAATAAACCCTTAAAAAGCATGCTTTTCTATGATAGCTAGTAAATTACTCGCCAAGGTAATGGTTCCTCCCCTCTGTGTTGATATGTGGCGCTTTGGCATGTTCATAATATCTAACCTCCCACTCCTTTTTATTAATTCATATTCTCTTCATAGTAAAAAATTATACGGACACTACAGTACAAAGAAAAATTACAAAGAGAATTACCAATAACATTTTTTTCTTGTTGGTCTTCTATACCTATCTTGAATAAGATAACGCACACCATTTGAGTTAGATAGAGTGATAGTCTAGAAGAACCAAGAACTCAGTTGCAAGTAGTGTTCGCTCCCATTGTCACGTCTATTGTGCATGTTGTGTTCATCGTGATCAATGGTTTTTATCTTGGTTAGAAAATTCAATGACGAGAGGTATGCTTTATTTATTTTATGCTTTCATCGTAGGTGATTTATTATAATGATATTTAGATTTTTTTTTTATCATGTGTAACATTTAGTATCATTGTTGGAATAAACTTAAATGTATTTTTGGAATACAGAATAATTAATTTAGAAATTAGTGAGTAGACAATTAAGGAATTAATGGATTGTCAATTTAGGAGAGTAATTAAGGAATTGGTAGATTTTATTGTTTCAGCAATTAGTGGAAAATACTTATGGAAAGAACTTGGAGACCAAGTTTGCAATAGGCTATAAATAGAGAGTTCCTTCATTGTGAATTATAGAGGCAATCGTAGCGCAAAAAAGAGTGAAGAGAGGAAAAGTTGTGCAGAGAGTTATAGAGAAAGTTTAATTGAGAAATAAAGGAAAGTGCTTTAAAGAAATTGTTGTGTGCATTGTCTCTCCAATCCCGAAGCGAAAAGCTTGCACGATTGTTATTTGTGTTTATTATTTTGTTTTTCGAATCTAGATCTTACAATCATAGCATTGTTTCTACCTTGTTTTGGTAGTCATTAGTGGGATTTCTTGACTTTATGTGATTTTTTATTTTGTGATTATTATTTAATAATAATATTATGAACCACAAAAAGTTAGATTTTAAAAATTTATTTATAAAGTTTGTGAAATTTGGAATTGAGAATCAAAAGTTATGACTAAGTTTCTAATATTAGTTTTTCATTATGTACACAATACTCAAGTCAGATTGAAGGTGACTAATGAAAAAAAAAGGAAATTTACTATCAACAGCACATTTTACCTCTTGTATTATATTTACAATACAATTTCTAAAATAGTTCATCTGTACCACATAATTTTCTATCAATGATAGAACTCAACCAGTGATAGAATGATTGAATTTTATCATTGATAGAATTCAACCAGTGATAGAATATAACTTTCTATCAGTGATAGAATTCAAGCAGTGATAGAATGTATCTACCACTGATAGAACTCAATTTAGATTTTTCTGCTACAAATGAATTAGTTTTGATTTTGTATTATAGATGGAAATATTTTGTCATTTTTTATTATACATGCAAAATCCCAAAAAAAAAAATCTATATGAAAATTTTTCACAAGACTTTCATTTTGATTTTTTTTTTTTTTTATTTTTTTTTTATTGATATGTTTTGGCCTAATTTAAAATGAATGATTTGATTATTTGGCAAGTTATCTAAATATATGTATATTTATATTTATATTTATAAAACCAAAATGCTGTAGTTCTTACATGAGGTGAAATGCAAGTTTGTTTAAACTCAAAGAATTTAAAAATAGTTATTACAAGTTCATGGGATTTATAAATAAACCGTTTGCATGCACTTATATAGGTTGAACTAAAATGCTAGATAACTATTTTGTTGAACACATTGGTTCTATATATATTCATTTTATCTACTAATATTATGTTCAATTTAATATATTATGTTTATTGAATATTTAGATATTAATTTCAATTAATCACGCATGATGAAATTCATTATTGATGCCTTAATTTTATATTTATATTATCTATTCTCCTGCAATGTTTGTCTGGGCACAAAAGATTATATGCTCATGTATAGACAAACCAAAAATTTAGAAGATATTGACTATTCTGATTTAGAATTTGTTGGTTATGCTGATTAACATAAATAAACGTCTAGTTACATTTTCATGTTTTTCATTATAGTTGTATCTTGAAAAAGCACGAAACAAACTTTGACTGCTTCTTCCACTATGGAAGTCGGGTTCGTATCATGTTTTGAAGCCACCTCACATGATATATGGTTAACGAGTTTTATTTATGGGTTTAGAGTCGTTGACTCTAAATGTTGGCCATTAAAAATATATTGTGACAACTCAACTATTATTTTTATGGCCAAGAACAATAAAAGTGGTAGTCGAAATAAGCATATAGACATTAAATTCTTGGGCATTAGAGAAAGTGTTAAAGATAAGAAAGTGTTTATTGAACACATTACCATTGAGTTGATGATTGTGGATTCATTGTCTAAAGGCATGCCACCAAAGATTTTCAAGGATCATGTAATAAGAATGGGACTTGCTTCCTCTATGTAAATATTCATTGTACGTTCGGTATTTAATTAAAACTCATATTCAGTTTATGTTTTCTTATCATGTTTGCGCACATACATATTTAATAATTATTCTTGAGAAAATATTACTGATTTTCACTGCCGGAGGGGGACTATAAATCCTACATAAAAAATACTACTTCTTTCGAATAAGTGAGAGCCAAATATTAACTTTTAGGATCAAACCTATGATCGTGGTGTTGAACTGGATTACCACCAAACAATGAAACAAACACGTCACCAACCCTTTCGGTGGAAGTTAAACTTTTAAAAAAGCAGTTAAATATATAAGAAATTATAATTATTAAAAAAAAGTATTATCCAAGGATTACCTTGCAAGTTAGACTGTAGAGTACATGCAATAATTTTGAGCTTTGAATTGCCAACATGCCAAATGTTCCCAATATAACATTGTATATTATATGAAACATCTTGTACAAAAATCGAAATGCAATGTAGGAAACAACTTTTTATAGTTTCTTCTTTTTTTAAGTCTATTTTTAAAAACGTTTCTATAAATTTTAGAAACAAGAAACGAAAACGACTATCAAACAAGTCTGTTTCTCAAAAAACTAGAAATAGAATTAAGAAACAAAATAATTACCAAATGAGCCCTCGAATACTTCAATATTAGAAAGAACCTTTCTAGCACTACAATTTTTGGCATAGATGATGGGCTATCCAAATTAAATTTCAAAAACACGGAGGTATCATAACGGGTTTGTTTCTTAAAAAAAACGTAGAACCTGCTTTAGTGATGAGCATTGCCTGTCATCTTATTAATTCTTCGATGACGGGCAAAGCTCGTCACTAAATTCTCCCAACATCTTATGACTTTAATGACGGGCTATCCGACATCATTTTCGCCCGACATATGTTCTTTTCGTTTATGTGCGTGTTGCAACACTCAAAACAGTGAGCAGCTAATTTCCGTCCCAACTCTCCGTTGCTTCTTTAGGGTTTCTGATACTCGCTCTTCTATTCTCCGGCATTTCAACTTGCCATTCTGTTCTCTCTCAAGCTAGAAAGTCTCTAGCCATTTCAAATTCATTCAAGGATTCATTTTGAGGTAATTTTCTAGAATAAGAGTGCAAATATATGTTTTTTTTTTATATTTTAAAGTTCACTAGGAAAGAGACCATTTTATTGATTCATGCACAAGAGACTACTTGTTTGTTCAAATAGGATTCATAACCATTTTGTCGTATTTGATAAATATGTAGCAGTTGGTTTAACTAGTTGGATATGGATAAGTCGTTGATGCATAAGGACTAAATGTCACCCGAATACGATTTAGGAGTTCATCATTTTATAGAGAATGCATTATGACATTCAAAGGGTCGATTTTCAGTTGTTGTCCATGTTTGAAATGTGCGAATGTCAAGTCCCAAGATGTGAATGTAGTAAAAGACCAGTTATTTATACATGGTATCGATCAATGTTATAACACATGAATTTAGCATGGGGAATCATTATTATCGAGGGAAACAAAGATTAAAAACGTTTCAAATGAAATTGAAGATGAAGATGAGGATGTGGATGACATGAGTTTAGAGATCTAGTACATTTTAATGTTTTTGAGGGAGTTTGCTAATTTGGGTTGCCTAAGGTAGATTAAGTCCAAACTTTACAATATTGGTAGTGGGGTTTCGGAAGCACACCTTTTGTGGGGTTTGCCTTATCATATTGGCAAATTCTACAACCTATTTAAGGTGATAGGTAAGATAAATTTTATCTCGGGCACAAATATCATTGGCCACTATTTTAAAAAAATATATTGTTTAATATTTTTTGACGAGTGCAAACGATGACGGGCAATATCGATCATCTTTAATTTTAATGTCGGACAATGATCGTCATTGAAGACATTTGCTGTCGGGCATTCCCGGTAATCATCAATTATCGCCCGATAAAAGATGTCGGGTAGTGCCCGTCATCAAAAACCTTCTATGACGGGCATTGCCCGACATCAAATATCTTTGTTGTTGCAATCCTTTATTTTAACCAAAAATTGCCGACATCAAATGCCTTTTATGTGGAGTATTTTTCTCCTTCTTTTTTCCCCCTCATTTAACAAAACAAAACCCAAATCTTTTATTTAAATTAGATTTAATAATTTAATTTTTAATAAGTATTAATTGACGTTTATAATAAGTCAACACATGTATCATAATAATTGACACGCATAAAACGTCAACTAAAAAGAAGCAACAAAATCATCTCCGCCTTTTTGTATTTGTTGACGTTTCGGGAGCTTGGCTGTGCCCGACATATTTTCCACAATTTTTCGTAGTTTAGACAAAGTTTCCTTCAGATCTATTGTCATATTTATTAATTGATCTTTAGTTAAATAAATTAAAGAGAGGATTGGTAATGACGATTCCATTAATCCGAAAAGTCAGAGAATTACCTAACTTAACCTTGGGAATTTAAATTGATTTCTCAAAACCTAAACCTATTTTAATTAGGATTAATTTTAAATTCATTTTAAGATCCATTAATTACGTTAAAACTTACTTTAAACTCTAAAATAAATTTAACAAAAATATTTTTTAATTTTTTTAATAAGTTAAGTCCAATTAATATTTGTTTTCAAAAAAAAAAAAAGTCCAATTAATATTTGGATCCCAACATAAATTAATTAAATATACTTATAACTCAAATGCATTAAATCTTTAAGTATAAATTTAGTAAATATTTTTATTAAATCACTTTATAAAAAATACAAATATAAAATTAGAATTAAAATAATTTATTAATTTATCGCCATAATCGATGTGTTTTATTTTTTATTATGACATTTTATTAGCTGTTGGAAAATAATTAATTAATAACTCCATTTATTAATTTATTTTTCTCATATTTGGTGGTCCTGATCTCAATAGCTTCTGATCGTTGTTTCTTAAATATGAGAAAAAGCGTATAATAAAACTACATGATTTTTATAAAGAAGAACTTACATAGAATTCCAAAATTCAATAGTTAGAGTACGTTCTATTTAATTTTTTTTCTTCTGACTAGGTCATTAATTCTATTCACATTTAGATGTTTGTGTTAGCATGTCTAAAATTTGGTATCAAATAGTCGCTAAGCTTATGCCACTCGGCTTGAGTGAGATCCACACTCACTTTAAAATTCTAAGCATTGTGGGTTAGATCGGAATTTGGGAGTCTAATAACCAACATGATACCATATTAGATAATATAACGTTTTACCTCAAAATTAATTGACAATGAGAGGAATAATTCATATCTTTTAATGTTGAAAAATTCCCACCTATCTAATTTTGGACAATTGTCACAAAGTGAATATCTCAAAGACCTATAATTGTTATAAAAAAATATTTATTATTACAAGTTATTTTATTCTTTATCTCAAATGTTCAATTTAATTCTTTTCACAAAAAAAAGTTAGGTAATTCAGGTACTTAAAAGAGTCATTATTAACAGTCCTCTCTAAATAAGAAAGTACTAAAATATGGAGCAAAATGATTTTTAAAGGTAAGAAAACCTAGTCATACTAATTTGTATTAAACAAAGCCGGAGGAATACATAGATGAATCTCAAACATAATCTTCTTTATCTGCCATTGTCTCAAATGATTGTGTATTTGCGTTTCTCGGCATAATTGAGGAGCAATTCGAAATCCTTTTCGTCGATGAATCCATCTGCATCAGAATCAGTGTGAAGAAGAGCATGGAAAGCTCTATAGGATGGTAGAAGGGCACCGATGTAATTAAAGGCTTTCTTGAGCTCTGTCATGCTAAGTCGGCCGTCGCGGTCGTGGTCGTGGTTTCGAAAGATTAAGCTCAGTTGCTGCCTTGACATTGTCGGCCTCTGCGCGTACTTTTTGCTTTTATTAGGCATATTGCTTGAATTGGAAATGGTTCTTTAGTTCCTTCTTTTGGGGCTGACAGTTTGAGGAGCGGGGCTGTGTTTATTTTCTCTTGGCGTTGGTTATGTGTACATATTATATAGACGCTTAATCGCCAATGGGCAAAATTATTTATGTATGAATAGAATTTTGTTTAGTGGAAAGTAAAAACATCTATATTTGGAGGGATATTTAACTACTCAGAGAAATTCCAAAAAAAGAGAAAAAAAAAAGCAACAACAATACACGTGTGTATATTTGTTCTTGGGACACGTATACTCAAGTCAAATCAAATTGATCTATTCAAAAAACGGAAAAAAAATCAACTTGATTTACTTTTTAAGCGAAAAAAAATGATATATATATATATATATATATATATATATATATATTTAGAGAATTTACGCGTATAGCAAAAATAAATAAATAAATGCATTAAAAAAATATTTCATATATAGTAAAAAATA
Source organism: Sechiopsis laciniata (assembly GCA_037833695.1). Classification (NCBI taxonomy): domain Eukaryota; kingdom Viridiplantae; phylum Streptophyta; class Magnoliopsida; order Cucurbitales; family Cucurbitaceae; genus Sechiopsis; species Sechiopsis laciniata. Next base: position 14,342 of record JBBMKA010042008.1, on the reverse strand, counting down.
AGACGAGATAAAATGACAAAAATGTTCACATTTCAATTAATTTTTAGTCGATACATTCAATCACTTCGTTAATAATTTTCAATTAGTTGACTGATAGTGTTCAATCAATTTGATAATAAATTTCAATTGATTCGTCGAAGAAAATAGTAAAATGATAATTTAAAAAAAAAAAAAAAAAGAAATCATAATCTGCTATTATTTTAAGAAAAATGTTATAATCATAATCTGTTTTTTGCTTTTTTTTTTTATATTAAAATATGACTTGATTTTTGGGACAAATTAATAATATAGGATAGTCTTTTTTAATCTATTGGTAAAAGAGAGTTATTCAAAGTTGTGTTGCGACGACTTAATTTTTCATACTTATATATATTGTCCAATTTTAACTGCATTTTATGGTTCTTTAAATTAGGAAAGTAAGAATTTAAAAAAAAAATAATAATAATACGTGATTTTGAGCATGACAAGGTTAAGATACGACTAAACTTTTTTTATAATAAAATAGGATAATTTTTCATGTCTTTACTAAAGAAACAACCCATACCATTTTTACATTCTGGTTTATTCATCTTTAACGATTTGCTGGTTAAAATTAAAGTGAACAACTTAAAATCATGTAAATCAAACACATACGTGATTATGAATATATTTCTTAAATGAGACAGTGGTTACTCACTCAAACGTACTTGCGGCAGACCAGAGTTCAGTAATTATTTACGTTTAATTTTGACCAACACACACCATGAAAGTTGAATAAATGGAAAACATAAAAATGGCGTGGCTGGCGTCGTCGCAAAAAGATAAGAAATTGACCCTATTGTGCTAATAAGTCAAAAAAAAAACAAAATCTTTATTTTACTTTTATACCAAAAGGCAAACGGGTGTCAACAGAAATAAAGGATTACATGAAAATCACTTACAATAAATCACTTATAATTTTTTTTATTATTTAAATCAATCCCAAATATCATTTGCTTTAATCTCTCACTTTTGCAATGTCAAATTAAAGCATCATGAAATGCATGCATCTGATTTTTCACCACACTTTTAAATTTAGAACATTTTAAATGAGAAAACACATGTTTGCGCGTGGCAAAAAAATTACACCTACTCTCCCGTCAAATTAAAAAAAAAAAAAAAAAACCATCATCAACGTTCAATATCCACAAGAAAAAGGAAATAATGAGTATTCCATATTATACAGATTTGTTATAGGATAATCTTTTCGACATTATTTTTTGAGTTCATTAATCTTGAATCAGATCTTAATTTTTCAAAACCAATGAGAATAGTAACTCATATCTCTTATGAGGTTTCCACTCTTTTCGGTGTGAAATCCATCTCAAAATCAATTGATAATGAGAGGGAATAACTCATATCTGTTATATATTGCTACAAAGTCTCCACTCTTTCTAATGTGAGATCTTTTGTTATTTTAGTGGGTTTTAACACTCAGGATTATTCCGTTATTTCCATTACTTGAACCATGTTCTGTAAAGGCTATTTGTAAAGCTCTTTTCCTTATTTAAGGGAGGTTTTCACACTGAATAAGATAAGTGGAAATATTTACCCTCACAAAACTTAGTAATGAGTAATTTATTTTTATTAATTAAATTAAAATAAGAGTTCAATAAAATTAATTTAATCAGATAAAACTAAAAACCTATATAAATGGTAAAATTAACTTTTAATCCCCGTTTGTGTCTTGCGAGGGAACTATTTTCCAATAGGTGCTACTATCCTCAATGCAGACAAATGGCACAACCCATCTATTATGTGGAGGAATACCTTGTGGGGGTGTGCGCTGTTGGCACAAGGTCAAAAGAGAACCGTCGAGAAAGGATATGTCGATCATTGACTCCCCGTCGGTATGGGGGAGCATTCTTTCCAGGTGAAAAAGAGATTGTGTACGAAAGATGTTTGTGAACTTGAATATATCTGTTGGTATGAAGTTTTTTTAGTAATGCCCAAAATTAATCATATTCAAAATGGATAATATCATGAAAATTTGTAGGATCATTCTTAATAAATGGGCGTCGGACCCAAGACTGTATGGCCGAAGGCTTCTTTTGATTACACATATTGGTTGAGTGTTTGCCAGCTCGTCGGCTCACCCTCTCCATTTGCCCTCATTTTTCACAAACGAAATTGTCAAGTCTTTACTCGGCAAAAGCCTTGGCCGAAGATCAAGGCTCAGCTAGGGTTTGCTTCTTCTACCTTCAATATTGGCGGCTTCTCATGCTTCCAAGCTCTAAGTCCAAAGAAAGGTTTGAGTCCTCATTTTTCTAGGTTCTATTTTTCAGGTTATGTAGATCTTTGAGCATTTATTCCAACCTTTTTTTTTTTTTTTTAATTCTTTGGAAGTATACGAACTACAAAAGAAAGAAGAAATGAGAATGATCAAAGCATAAAGGGTGACATGACCTACTTTGAGTGCTTTCTGAAAGTGAAAGCGAGATATAGACAAGACTTAACTTAGTGTTTTACATGACCCGATTTGTAACAGTAAAAGCATATCAAGTCTCCTCTTGAATTCGGTCACTTACTATCTCCATTGGATTCTTGGCACCGATCATAATTAGTCTTTGGCGTGTTACCACTCACACCCTTCACGAAATGAGAATCGTCTCTTCCCATAAGTTCACAACTTAGTAGTGAAATTGATAAATTTGGAGAATGGCCTTTAGTAAGAAGGAGCTTTCTGTATATATCATTTAAACATGAAACCTCGAACCTAAAGAGAATTTGTGCCCTCATCATCTCGTATTTTGAACCTAGATCCTGTAGGAAACTAATAACACCCATCTTCTCCCTCTGACTGTGCTGGACTTTTATATCAACATCAAAGGGCGTAAATGCATTGAGCTTGGCACCATTCCTCTTGTGTTGAATATAATAAGTAATTAACGTCTAATCCTTCTAGTCGGAATGAAATTATGACGTACAAGCATCATATATTTTCGTTATCTGCTCCTTTCCTGAATATAAAAACTCTAGAAGTTCCTTTACGCTGTTACAATGACTTACCAGATCAACTATATCATCTTCTATGGAATTCTTAATCTGGTTGTACAAAAGAGCATCATTCCGAATCCAAATCTTTTTATGAGACTCATCTACAAGCGAATCTTTATCCATATGGTTCTCCATCTCCGTGCTCAAGAGATGAAATCGGATTGTTCAATTCAAATCACAATAGTTCAAGCCATTTAATTTACGCTTTGTGATTTTTATAGAGTGAGAAATCACACTCGTTTGCTTCATTTTAGCCATATATTATCAAGCCCATCCAATAAAACGACAAATAAAAAGTATTTTTACCCAAAAAAATGGTCTAAAAAAAGTAGCAAAAATACTCGAAAAAGCTTCAATTGTCAAACCCGAGACAAACTGATGTCGAAAACCAAAACCAAAATATACGAACTTGTAGAACTTCTAGTCGGGTACAAAACACAATGAAAAATGCACCAATCATAGCCAGGATGTGCGGTTGCATGGTAACTTATTTACTACTCTACCGGGGAGTGAAGGCTATTCGATGGTAGAATTTTTATAATTTTTGGACTGTGTGTAGATTAGACATAGACAATCAGATTCCAACGGCGGTGCCAACAACGACAAAGGCAGTAATGATGACGACGAAAGCGGTGGCCACGACGACGAAAGCGACAGCGACGACAACAACGATGAAGGGAGCAACGACGGTGGCGGTGGTCTAACGACTCCCTTGACGGTAAACACCCAAAATCTCTAAGACCTAGGTTTGGCTTTGATACCATGAAACCGTTATAAAGACAAAAATAGTTGTTGTTTTTTATTTATGAGATTGAACACATATGTATAAGAATATATAAGCCATAATCCTATAAGGAAACTCTAAAAAAAATCCTAATCCTACAAGGAATAATAACTCTAACATTGTTTTTACGAATTAGATAATGATATGAGATGAGAGTTTGACATGAAAAGGGGGGTATGTTGCTAGAGAGAAATGTGTGGGAGACAAAAATAGTCGTAATTTAGAGAGTTAGTAGAAACGCGATTTGTTACACAAATCTTTGCGAGGGCCTCCATAGAAAGAGTCATAGTTGCATATATTTTCTATCTTATAGGCATGTGTAAACCTAGACTAGGTCAGCTTGTGTCAACTTACAACCTTATTGTTTACAATTGCATACATAGAGACCCATTAAATATTGGCTAAGGGCCCTCATTGATCATTGATGTATGTACACCATTCCAGTCTAGAGCCAGTTGTCTTGGGTGTCCCCTAAGTAACAAAATCATAGTGAGTGCACCTTTGATCTATTGGTTTGAATGTTGGTTTGAGTTTTCTCTTGAGCATTGATAGCTCTCAAATAGAGCCATAATTAGGTTATTAACTTAAGCATTTTGTTTAGGTTCTTGGGACGATTGATTGGGGAAAAAGCTAAAATACGGTGGAAAAGGGTAGAATCACATTTAAGCATTAAGAAAGACGGCATTACACTTTCTGAGAAAAAGAGAGCACTAAATGCACTAATTGATGTATTTTTCTGCGTAAGACCGATTGAGATGCTACCGCATTGGCAAAGTGACTAACGCAACAGGGACCTAGAGAAAACTTGAAAACACTCAGAAATTATCAGAGTTAGAGATCTATTGCATTCGGAGAATCACATCACTGTAAAAATCTCGGGAAATCAATTAACGGAGATTCATGCGATTATAAAGACATTCTAGAACCATCCAAGCTTACTAGCCAAGTAAACCGACCCTACTAAAGAACACAAAAAACTGTATATATCGGTTGGCAGAGAATCAATTCACCTTGGAGATATTCTGCAATAGAAGAAAACCAGGAGGTATTCGTGGTATCCGATGACAAGAAGTTCGCACATCTGCAGCAACCGCACCATTCTCTTATCACTTTTTTTTATGTATTAGGAGTAGATCATAACTTATTATATGAACTATTTTTGCAATGCTATTTCATATTTTCTTCCTTGCACTCTCTAATTATGTTTCACTAGCTTAGAAGGCAGTTGGTGGGGATTTTGTAGTATGTATGTTAGACATATGGGTAAGTATGTTTTATAATGTTTTTTATTATTAAGTATGCGTCGATTAACTACCCACGTATGCTAGCCATCAATGAACTTGAGAGAAGGACTTGATGGAAGGTCACTGAATGGCGGATTCCGGGTTCTAACATATTCGTACAATAATTAATTTAGAGTTAAACTTATCGCTAAGTATGCCGCGGAATCGCTTACGCCTAAGTATATCTGGTTGGAATGCAATAAGTAAAAAGTATATAATTTTATCGATCCCACAGAGATTGATGTCTAGAACCAATATTGATCAGGCGAGAGTAGTGCAAAAAAGTAAATGCATGGGTTGAAGTTGGTTCTTTGTTTTTTATGCTAATAATAAAATGATGCAAATGCGGACAGAAATAAATATGAATGCAATGAGTAGTGACAAAATAGACAATTGTAGAAAATGTTAAGAGCGCGGAACTAGTTATTGAGTTTTTCACTTCCCTCTACCAAAAAGTACTTCCGCACTTAATGATCCAACTTCTGCCGCAAACTTCGTACTTAACTTGGGGCGATGCAAGCAACAGTAAGGTTATTCCTAACTCCCTAAATGATACAAAGACTTGCCTTTAACCTATTGTAGCATACTGTGTCATCATGAGGTTCCTTCTTCTGAACTCACCGCAAGTTATATACGTGGGTAGCTAATCGACACATATGTATAAAATAGTAGATGTAGTAGTGTAAAGCTCTCTAACCTACGCTCTTATCATGCTTCTACTCAAGGTTATTTATTCAATACTCTTATAATGCAGCATAGCAATAAACACAAGTAAAAAGTTTAAATTAGACAATTTTATTACGACTACTAAATGTTCAAAACTACAACTACTCCTAGAAAAATAATAAAATGGAATTAGCACGATTGTGAAGTGTGCAGTCCCCTTGTCATCGGCTCCTACAAACACCACCAGTTGCTTCTCGCATTTATTGGCTTCTGGCCATCCGACCAACTCACCTAACCTCGGCTTCCATCTTGTAATTTATAGAGTTTATTTACTTGGTCAACAAGCCTAGGTGAGCTGGAAAATCCTCATTAATGAAGGATCTCTTGATTTTTGCTGGAATTTATTTGATTGATACCAATTTAATTCCTTGATTGACTCTCTATTATTTCCTTGTTGGTGTGATTTTTCGAATCGCGACCGCCTTGTGAATGCATGAGTCTCCTGTGTGTGTCGCCGTTCGCATTGCTTTGTCCCTTCAGCATAAGTGTTCAGCACTCCCTGCAAAATCATATAATATTCGCACGTAATCCACGAACTACGCATGATGCTACTTTATGAATGCATGCCAATTTCCATGTTTTTATATTCGTTATTTTCTACTAATGCTCATTTATTTCCTTTAATCCTAAGAATAATGCAAACTACTGCAGCCTAAAATATGCTCTATTTGAGAGCTATCAATCACAGCAGGTTACATTAGGTCGGTGTGAGGTCTCTCGTATTGTTTAAGGAGTTAGGGATAACCCAACTAATGCGTGCGTTGCCTAGAGGCAAGTATGAAGAACTGCTTCCGGAGCTGGGTTTGCCATAAATAAATGAATGCAGGAGTATTCATTAGAGAATGGGAAGCATGAGATATATCTTACCATCACACATACTTAGCATTATTCATATTACACTCTCCACCTAAGCCTATTTACATTTCACATTGTAGGACCATTAAAACAACAACTAACACCCACATATTTACATTTCTTGCACGACTCTTAAGTTAGTAAGATTAACTCTAGACATCAATCCATGTGGAGAACGATAAAATACATACTTATCACTTGACTGCAATTCGAATGTGTATATTTGCATAGAATGCGATTCTGAAGTGTAATATATTAGCAATAGTATCTGATACTTAGAATTTACTGTAAGATTAGTTATACCGCACACTCGAATTGTGCACCAAGCATAATGGAGACAGAGTTTACTCTAAGCTAGAGGATCATGACACGTAGTTCATGACAAAGAAGGACTTGTGATTGATTTAATATATCTTTGAGATATGCTATATATATGATTCCTATTTTTTCTTTGATGAGTGTTGATGTTTCTGATTGAACATTGTACCCCAGTTAAGGATTCTTACTTAGTATTTTCTAATACTTTCTCTTTTCATAATTTTAACCTCCAAATATTGGAGTTTATCTGGATGGCTAAGCTAGAGGTAGTTGTGAGAATCATGTGAGACTGCTGCATGGTCACTTTTTTTTTTAGTCATTCATTCTAAATGAACTATTTAATTTATTGCAATAGAAGCTTTTCTTTTTAAACTCTAAGTAAAGATAACTATTTTTTTTGGGTTTTATAATTATTCATAATTTATTAGCTTTTAAATAAAAATACATGTTTTCTATTTTAATTTGAAGTATTAGTACTGTCTTGAGTCATGTATGATAGTGAGATTCCATGTTTAGGCTGTATTAGAAGTCAGATTCTTATAGTAACGCCCCAAGTCTAGGATTTTGAATCCAAATTTTACCTTTCTCGACCCTACCATTTTCTACATCTCATGTGACTTGATCCCGCTATCTACTAGCCTTTAAGCACTCTTTAGTTTCTCAAACAACTACAAACTCTCTCCTAAAGAGCACCACAACAAAAGACTTAAGTTACAACCAAGTTTTCGGCTTATGTTACACCTCCAAAGTCAACTTGGAACTTACAACAAAACTATCTCCAGCTCCAAAACTGCTAACAAGGTTCCAACAGAAAAAAAATTTGAAGCTCACTGCCCGAATCTTACTGAGATTTGACAAAGATCTCCACAAGCTTAGGTTCTTGCTCATTGACTGGGTGGTAACAGGCTGGTGCTAATGGCCTCGTGTGTGTTGGATTCCACACTCGTGCAAGTATACGTGGTCTGTAGCAAGTAATAAGTAAATTATCGTTCTCCACAAGGAGTGTAACTTATCCAAGGCGATGTTTAAGATTAAATAGAAAGTAAAAAGTATATGATGTAGAGATTTTTGGTTTTTGAAGCATAAAATAAATAAATTAACAATAAACAAGTTGAGAAAATAAAGCTAAGTTAAGATACTTATGGTAGCTGTAGCAATGCATTAACAGAAATGTTTGGTAAGAGCTATTATCATGCTACGCCACACAAACTTCAGCTTCCGCTTCAGTTCGCATCAAGCCCAACTTCCATTGTAACTTGATGTGGTGAAAACCCGGCGCTTTGCATACAATAGTTACGTGTTTATTCCTAAACTCCAATTCAAAGTACTACAGCCATCAAAATACTAACCTATTGGACATGCAACTAGACTTAGGTTATTTCCTCTTCCGATTTACAACCTATTAGTTCGTGTGGATGGCTGGTTGACACTTACTCTTAAGTTCTTGCATCTAGTTAACATGCCATGGATAAACCCTTCCTATTTCTGATTAACACATGCTAAAAAACTCCATTTTTTCCTAGCGTTGCCCTAATGTATTTAGTTCATAACGGAGACAAAGAACACGGACAATATAAAAGAAATCATGATAAAATAAGTAAAACAAAATAACAATTATCTTGTTCACTCTCGTTTCCGAACCCTCTCAAAGCTTACACACAAGGGCTCTCTTTTCTCATTACAAACTCTCTCCTTTTATAACCCTCGTCGTCAACTCTAGAATCTTCCAAGATGGCACAAATCAATCAACACAATTATTTCCTTGGCCGAGCTTGCTAAATTTGTGTTTTTATGTCTAATGTAAGAATCCTTTGATTTTAGCAATCTGTCTCATAAGTTGTGCTAAATACATGCTAACCGTGCTAATTTTTCTCAGTTTCTGTGCTAGTTTTCATATCTCACATTTTATTCCTCTAATACATGAGCATTAACGAACCTTTTTTCCCGCATGATTAACATTTTCTCGCATAATATTTCAATAAAATTCGCAAACAAAAATCCTAATTTATAAAGATTTCTGACTCTTTTTTAAAGTCATCAAACCCTCAAACTTGAATCATTGCTTGTCCCGAGTAATGCTAACATAGGTATAATAACCGTTAAATAATTAAATATATATCACAATGTTGTGCCTTTCCTCTTGTTAAAAAAAAGTTCTTTTTGATACAATTGCCTTAATATGCCAATAGCTTAATCATTCCATTATTCCTTTTACTAAAGTCCCTTCAATCTCATCCCAATTCTTCTCCTGATCACCCTTATCTCAATGCTCACTCCTTAAGTCAGAAACTTCTTCTCTATTGTAGTTCGACTAACCCATTTTTTATCAATTAAGTTTGTTCATGACATTCTGTCCGAGGCTTAATTACTTAGGTTGCTTTTGAGTATAATTTCTACTTGGCTGCTATTAAGTATTCTTAGCATGGTTAGCAGAATACTTGGATCACCCATGGCTATTCTCTCTTTTTGCCATTTCATTTTTATCCATAATGTCTTAATTATTTGATTTTATTTTTTTTTTAAGAAATCTCACTCCTTGGGCTACCCTCACCCCCAAACTTAAAATCTTCATTATCCTCAATGAAGGCGAGGCTTAGTTCCTCCAAACTTATTTGAATCAAAGGTTCTCAAAATCACTACTTTGAGGTAATCAGTTTCTACATCAAAAGTGTCTTATGTTCTAAGTTTAAATAGGATCTGTCCCAAGGTGATTTCAATAGGAAACTAGCAATTAAAGTCTCGGGGCAGATTAAATTTCAGCATATTGGAGGCAATGTTTTGAAAGCACATAATTAAAAAGCTATATTCTAGCCAGCATTGGTCAAAGCATAAAATTAAACAGTGAATAAAATGAAAGCAGAAATAGCATTAATTGTAAAAGATAAAAATACAAAGAAAAAGAAAGAAGTGCAGCAGAGAAAGGAACTTCCTTTATCACTCTTCATCTTTTGAATCAGAGCTATTAGGGTCGGTGGAAGAGACAATGTCTTGGAGATTCGGGAAGATGGGTCTGCAGAATTGGGGGTCCAAGCGAGCCAGTATGTTAAAGATCACACTGTCTCGTTTCTTCTCGTATCTTACAAACTCCTTTATATTATCGAGCAGCCAGAGGCTGTGCACAAATTTCTCTCGCATCGTCTTCTTCATCTTTGCTGAATGAGTAAACACCTAAAGGTGTGTAGAAGGTCCCGCCACATCTATCAAGTTTGCATGTTTAGATGCGAACTCGACCATGAAGCGTTGGATATTGCTTTCCACTTTATCAGGCTCGCAGCCTGATGGTGCATTCCCCGTCCTTTGCAGCTTGGACCAGGTCTTCTAGTGCTGGTATTTCACGTCTGCTTCTTCCTTGCCATACCTCCATCAATTCTTTCCTTTCTCGATGAGGTCTTCCTTCTTCCTCTGCACGAACTGCTACAACCTCAACAGGTCTAGAGGTGCCTACATGCACTCTCCTTCTTCTCCAGTCAATCTCCTCCAGGTCTCCCTCCTCTATTGAAGGTGTCAATCCTTCGAAATACCCTGAGATTTTGGGGTTATCAATCTGCAGCACTTGTCTTGGTGCTGAAGTAACAACCCTTTCCTCCCTAGGAAACTTCGAAGATTCCTCCACTGTTGCAGTACGTTATTCCATCCGTGCGGCTGAGGCAGTCACTTACCTTTGCATTATTGCTCTGGCTCGTGACTGTCTATCTTCACTACGTATAGATGCAACTTCTATTGGCTTAGGATCCTGATTGGGGTCTACTTCTCCTTGCTACTCCATTCGAATTTTCCACCATTTCCTAAAGGTTGTTGCAAATCTTCGCACCATGGTGTAGTTTATGGTAAAATTGCAAGGTATGAGTTATTGAAAGAAAATGGGTGATAGGTAAGTGAAATTCTGAGGGTATTTCTTAGTCAAAATAAAAGGGTATGACGATCGAAACAGCCATCGTCACATGTGTTAGGGGGACGATCAGATTTTTGGCGGCTATGCACTTTCTGCGCACCGTTGGATCGAAAATCCAATAATCCTACTTCTCGATATTTGTCCGTAATTAATGATCGATATGATTGTGGTTACCTCCACATTTTTTTATCTTCATTGATTTCATCCGCTTGTAAATAGAGAGTTACTGAACTTATTAAAATTGAAATTGCAAAGAAATAATGAAAATTAAAATTAAAATTAAAAAGAAATAAGCAGTAAAATTCAGATAAATTCTCGCAAAAGTAAATAGGAAATATTTAAACTTAGCATGCGTGGAGCAGAAAAATTAAAAGATACCGATCTGAGCTCCATACGCACACTCGCGCGATTATCCTTCAGTTAATGCAAATGAAGATATTCTACGTTGAACACCTTCATTCCAATAATGCTTTAAAATTTGTCCATTAACTGCGAACTCATTACCATTTGCCTCGTCCTTAATCTAGATTGCTCCTCTTGGTTTCACTTGTGAAATTCTAAATGGTCCTGACCACTTGGATCTAAGCTTACCTGGAAACAAACGAAGACTAGAGTTAAATAACAAAACTTGCTGACCCACCTCAAAAGTTCGAGCTGTCATCTTACGATCATGCCACCTCATTGTCTTTTCCTTATACAATTTTGCATTCTCTTAAGAGAAGTGTCTATGCATATCTAAGTCTTATAGTTACATCATGCGAGCACATTCTACTTTCTGAAGATCCAGATTTAGCTTCTTAATCGCCCAGAAAGCTCTGTGTTCCAAATCAACTGTGAAATGGCATGCTTTTTCGTATACTATTCTATATGGCGACATGTTCGATGGTGTTTTGAAAGCAGTATGATATGCCCATAATGCGTCGTCAAGCCGCAGAGACCAGTCCTTTCTGTTAGGTCCAACAACTTTCTCTAAAATGGTCTTGATCTCTTGGTTAGATATCTCAGCTTGACCGTTGGTTTGCGGATGGTATGGGGTAGCAATGCGGTGCTTAATGTTGTACTTTTGTAGCACATTAGCCATTTCTTTATTGATGAAATGTGTTCCTTCATCACTAAGCAATGCTCGTGGTGTGCCAAATAAGTGAAAATGTTCATGTGAAGGAATTTAATAACTGATTTAGCATCGTTCAAGGGTGTAGCAATCACTTCAACCCACTTTGACACGTAGTCAACCGCAACCAAAATGTATAAATTTCCATGTGAAAGAGGGAATGGACCCATGAAATCAATTCCCTAGACATCGAATAATTTGGCCTCTAAGATGGATGTCAATGGAATTTCATCCCTTTCTCCAATGTTTTCTCTCCTTTAGCATTTATTGCATGTCTTCGCGTAATGATGCACATCCTTGAATATACTTGGCCAGTAGTATCCTGATTGAAAAAGTTTTGCGGCTGTGCGCATCCCTCCAAAGTGTCCTCCATATGGCGATACGTGGCATGCTTCCAATATTGCATTCATCTTATGATCTTCCACACATCGTCGTATTATTCCATCAGCACATTGCCTGTACAAAAATGGTTCATCCCAGAAGAAAAAGCGAGTTTCATAAAAGGAACGCTTAGCTTGCTGACGCGTCATTTCAGCTGGAATGACATGGCTAGCAAGGTAATTGCTAATGTCTACAAACCACGGTGCATTCTTTGTCTCTACCAAATTGATCATAAGAAGTTGCTCGTCTGAAAATCTTTCAGTTATGTTAAGCAATTTTGTATCGACCACTCTATTCTCCAGGCGAGATAGATGATCTGCGACCACATTTTTTCACCATTCTTATCCTTGATCTAGATATCGAACTATTGTAGTAACAAAATCCATCTAATCAATTGATAGCGCTAATTAATAGCACTATTCAAGCCTCTGAAACCTTGTAATTTACTCAGAAAATAAGTAAACAAGTGAAGAAAACAGGGAATTCAACTCAAACACCCGCAATTATTCGTATATGCCAACTAAAAGCAAACTCATCACCAAAACTGTGCCTTATGCGTCTTTTAGATGGCAAACGTGCATATAAACGCAAAAACTAGGCTATTAAGCACAAATCTGCTGACGTGTCTTATGTTCATAGGAAAGCTTTGCAAAGATGGAGTGGATGAGTCAACAGGACAGAAAAGGAAAAAGTTAACTGACAATCAAATTACGGAATCAATGGGACCAAGACGGAAATAATTGGCAAATCGAATATTCTAGAAGGATGGTGCAAGGATTGGACATGATCAACAAGAAATCCTGAACATTATAAATAGAAGATTGATCAAAGAATAAGGTGTGCCAATTCGAAAGGAAAGCTGCCATTGATGGGTGCTCAAGACACCGGGGTCTCCTTGGAGATCTCGGTGGTTTCTACCCATCTGTAGACCTTGAAGGATTGATTACCAATACAGTGTCGTAGATGATGACGCCATTGGCAACAATGACATTGACTCTATTACTCCATAGATAGCTAGTAGTTCCATTGCATATCTTACTCTATTTTATTGTTTTTTTTAGAAGTAGTTGTAGTGCTTTCTTGAATATTAATCCATAAGTTCTTTGTTTGAAAATTGATCTCCTGTAAACTCTTTATGCACTAGTTAAGACTTAAGAAAGTAGGGAAGTTAAGTAGCATGGCTAGTTAATTAAAGATCAAGTAAAAGGGGAAAAAGAGTAAGAACGGCGGTTGTATTAACTATTCACGAGTCGACTAACCATCCACTTGTGATTGCTTAGCATTTGCCTTGGAAAAGGGAATGTTAAGGGCTTAACCTCACCGTGATCACTAGGTAATGCTTAGTCTTAAGTATTTTTAGAGGGCTGTTAGGAATAACCATATCACAATCTGCATACGCAAGGCTTGTGCTTAAAAGTAAACCTACAGGCATTGTACCGGCAGGTTGCAGTCAACTACTCCGAAAGGGGACCTGAAGTTTGGTCCAGTATGTACTGATTTTCTCATGACAACTTAACTTACTTTGAATTAATTCTTACTGAGAACCTCTCTTCATTAGTTAATTCATCTAGAATGAGGAAGCATAGTTGATTTGGATTTCAAATACAGCATAATTGTGGGTGATTGATTTTATAATGTTGTAATTGAATTAAGTATGTGTCGGCTAGCTACCCACGTATGCTAACCTCCAGCTTACTCGGAAGAGGAAACTGACAGAAGAACCAGCAGGTTACGTTTAGTACGGTGTAAAGTCTTTTGCACCATTAAATGGTGTTAAAGTTTAATCTTGCTAGCGCATGCGAAGCCCTGAGCCTATTCATGCGGAGCTACAGCAGAAGCTGAGTTCTTGAATGTGGAAGTATTCATTTGGAAGGGAAGTGCAATTTCTACATCACCATGCAACACATCTATGCTCTTTCGTAAATTTAGTTAACTAAGCAGCATTAGCATCCTCATCAGCATTAGCATTAGCATTAG
>JBBMKA010041967.1:0-21461 GCA_037833695.1 Sechiopsis laciniata | reverse complement strand
TTCATTGTGAGTTTTTGCAAGGATCCTAGAAGGACCTCTAGCTTTGTAAAAATCAAGCAACGTTTTGGCGCTTATCAAAGGGGATTACAAATACCGATTACAGGGATCGAAATCGTGGAATGGAAATGGATTAACACCAAACCAGATAACCAATCGTGCCACCGACCCATTCGGTATCTCTTGAAAATTCTAAATCCCTTATAATAATGCTATAAATAGGGGTTTTCATATTTTCATCTCCATTCTCAACATATTTCACAGCTACTTTTAAAATTCTAAATTCCTAAGAAAACATCGAAGAAGGGAGTGAATAAATTACAAAATGTATTCAATTTTATTGACTTCAATGACTTACATTGATTAAAGGCAATCAATGACACTGATGGAAGATAATCATTGACACTAATTGAAGGCATTCAATGATAGAAATTGAAGTCGACCAGTTAAACCGATTCAAAACAAAGTGGAATTGATTGACATCTATCAGTTAAATGATTGAAATTAATCAACTAAACCAAAAATTGGAATCCAAGGAAAATTATAAAATTATAACTTAACCAAACACAAGTTATAGGTGTTGGATTTGGTAATCAATCGGATAATCCATTCTTTTGTACACATAATTTTCATAATATCTAATGACTAAAAAATTATATAATATATAATAGTAATAAAAAAAGTTATAAATTCAAATTCATAAAAAGTAGAGTACTTTGCACTACTAGATCACATAACAAAAAATATTAAATAAGTAATCAAATACTTAAATATTAGCATCCATAATTAAATCATAAACAATTAAATAAATCATATATTTGTAAAATACCATTATGTCCATTATTAACCATCATTACACGTTTTTGTGATATATTAAAAAGTAAGACCATTATTAAATGTTTTCCATTTTTGTGCCACTTACCCCAATTATTTCCATTTTCTATTCTAAAAAATCCATTCCTTATTCACTTCATCTTCCCGATTATGTTTCTTCCTTCATAGAATTTCTAGGTTTTTTTTTTGTTTTTTTGAAAGTTGGTGCTTGTTAGAGTAACTACAAATGTATAAAGTATTGTCTAAATATATATGTAATTAGGTATTGAATATGTAATTAGATATTGTGAACGTGTTTATATAGTATTGTTTATTTCACTGTATTATATATTGTAATAATATTTTACTTTATTTAAACATTACTAGATAATTCTTAATTGTAACACTAAAATACTCAAACAGACATAGACAATACTCTTTATATATATATATATATATATATATATATATAAAACTAAAATTTACAATAACAAAATATTAGTCTTGAAATATTTAGTAACACATATAATACGATGTTGCAACAAAAAAAAACGTAGAGCATACACTAATAATACTCAATTGCAACGCTAACAATACAACAAAAAGACACTAACAATATACTTATTGTGTTCGTCGTTTCTTGACAAACCCAATGTTCCAAATAGCTAAAAAAATACTAAAAATACATCGAACCTAAATTAACAATATCCAGATTTTATCTCAAAAAAAAATCCCAGATTTAATTATACAAATACCATGAGACACCATTAAAATACCTATAACAAACACTAACAATATTTAATACAAAAATTAACAATACACATAATAAGCAACATACAATACCATATAGCAACAAAAAATATGCAAGACAAACACTAACAATATTTAAGATTTACCACTAACACTACACTACATATACACTAACAATACATTGTTGTGTTCATAGTTCACAGACAAAACCGATATCCTAAATCCCAAAAAATGCACCAACGATACATTGAACCTAAACTAACAATACTCATAACAAATAATAAAAATACTCAAAAGTAATTGGAAAATTACAACTATCGTTTTTTTTTGTTCAATAAACTTTGATGCAGTGTTATGTTATCTATTTTAGTCAAAATATAGGTTAAAAATACACATATTTGTCTTTTATACTTTCATAAACACCAAATTTACTGTTGTTTGAAAATTATGTTAGAATCGTAATGAAAAAATAGATTTTTTGTTTAAAAAAGGTTAGTCTGTAGGTTATTGTTTCAAAACGAAAATAATTTAAAACATACAGAATTAAAGTTATTGAGAAAGTATTAAGCAAATAAAAACTTACTACAAATGTGTTGGACAAATTAGAGATTATAAAAAAAATTATTTTCTTAAATAAAATCAAAGAAAATCTGTTTACTAATAAGTATTAATATGACCATAATGGAAAATATTTTCTAACAAGTTTCCATTTATAAAATTAAAACTAAAATTAAAAAAATTTGTTATCTAAGAGTTTTTCAATTATATACTTGGGTAGATTATCCAAATTTGCAGGGGGTGGTTGTTAGCGTAGTGGGTAGATTATCCAGATTCAAACTCTCATTCACCATTTTCACATCTCACTATTCTTCACGCCTTACTTGGTTTTTTTCCATGTTACCCAATTTTCTTTGACTCGCTTGTGAAGCATAGGTGATGAACATAAATAAAGAAAAACAAAGGAAGAAGAAATTGAGAGCGAAAAAGGGTATTTTATTTGTGCTTGGAAAATACGATAAGTAGTGCTGTGTCCAAAGCTTACAAAATCGTCTTTATCTACCCACAAGAAGAAGAAATTTGATGCTGATAATGTAGAGAAAGATTCACAGAAACTAATGTCGCAGTTGCAGATCGTGGTTGTAAATCTTAGCCGATTCCAAGCGAGTTCGAGACAGGTCACACCACTACGTAAACCTCTCTTTCGATTCATTTGAGAAATTAATCTCTAGTTGTTTCAATATTCGGTGCCTTCTTTGAGCGCTGGTTGAGTCGAAAAAAAGAAAGAGGGTAGGATAGGAAGTTTTTAGAAATAGAGGAAGATTATGCTATATAAGAATTATTTTAAACAAAGTGTTATAATTAAAATACCTTCCCTTAAAAATGCCACTCAAGACAAATTCCCTTTTATTTATAAAAAAATTGCTAAAATTCTTATATATGATAGGTTAGTTGGAGGTTGTCTGAGTTATTGGAAGGTTAGTGATTAGTTATTCCACTTGTGTATGAGAAAGGTTGTATAGTCAATAATAGAACACACAAGTTTTATTTACCTTTTCTAGTTTGATACCGTTAATATACTATGAGATGCAAAAGCTTTTGCCTATCAGTTCAGAAGAATATGGAAAACAAATACGAATACTCGAACTGAATAAAAACAAGATAACATTTGAATAAAAAATGCTTAACGCGACAATAGACACTAACTTCGACTGCGTCTGGAACCAATTCGCGAGTGTAAAAACGACTAAACGTAAAACACTAAGAGAATATCCTATTGCTACACTAGATAACAGTAGAGTATTGAAAGCAATAAAGATGAAAATGTTATGAGCATTTAACTAAGAACACACAATAAAACCACTCTCAGTGGAAACAGAGCAGGAGTAGCTGCAACGTCATGGTTTTGTTTTTGCGACAAGCTTTCTTCTTGAATTCCCCACTTTGTGCGGCTGGTTCTGATTCGACTCCACACAACTTTTGCACTAAATTCCACACTTGTTCCCCCCTCGTTCCACACACGTCTTTGACCTACCTTCTCTCTATTTGTAGACTTCAAATGATGACACTGAAATCTAGGTTAAGTTTTCGAGGTTTCCTTCTCTCCATCGCCACCGTCCACGTGTCCCATGATCGGTTTGTTTGAAAGTTCTAAAGGAATTTCTACACGTGCTCAAGTATGTAGTTTTTAAGTATGTGAAGTTCTCTCTTTGTAATGCGGCTGACATTCTCTCTCATCTTTTTATCTTCGCAAATGCGAAACTATCAACGCTCTTAGTTCCTGCAGATGTAACAATAAGTTAGTGAGACTTTGGAATCTTAACATTTCATTATAAATGACTTCAAACATTCGACTTTTAACCCTAAAAACTCTAATTTTTCCTAAGTTTCTAATGCAAGCGCTTTATTACGCATACAGCGTATTTATACAAAAACTTGTCACTTAATATCATTTTAGCTCTAAAAAAGTAGTTTTATCAATGCACAAACAACTTCGAATCAAGATAATAGCTTAAATAACTCTTTAATTGAGAGTTATAAAACCCCCAAACTTGAACCATTGCTCATCCCAAGCGGTGCTTCATACATTAATGCAAAGGGAATTTTTCATACAAATGTTCCTAACATGCAAATGCCTTGAATGAAGTAGTAGTCTTGCAATGTTCTTAGCTTTACAGTTCTAGATTTAAAAATTTTGTCACAACCTAAAGTTCTCAACTTTCACCTCTCGCGTTCAGAATCTTGAGCTTGTTAAAATAACTTCACTCTTTGCTAATGACTTCTTCTAAGCTAGAATGGTAACTTGAGTACTCTTGAAAACTAATGCTTACGACTTCAAACAACTTTAACTCAACCCTTTCGCTGTCTCAAGTTTTCCCAAAATATTTTGCTGAACGCATTATTTCTCACACATACACACTTTAGCAACTTAGAATCATTCGAGGTATCATAAATGTGGAGCGCATCCCTAATTGGGTTACACTCATGTCTAACCATACCGAGATTTTGTAGTTCTTTGAATGACACACTTGAGAAAAGTAGCACACCTAAGCAAAGGAACAACCTAGAAACTGGGGTATTGAAGAGACAACAAAATGCTTCTAAGCAGTTATGGCTATTAGCCTTTATTCCTAATGATTTTTTTTGCGATGCTCTTCATATCCTTGCTAGCTTAACCAGAATGCTTTGATATTTCTTTAAATTCCTTATAACTGGCTTAATCGGGCTTGCCCTCACCCCTAAACTTAAAATTTTCATTGTCCTCAATGAAGATGAGTGATAGCTCTCAAGAACTGAGAGTTAAAGTAGATAAAAAGAATATATTTTCATAAGAATTTGCTAATATTTAATTTCGCCTCATCATACTAATTATTATGCTTAAGCGAAACATCCTATAGTTTTCTGATTAGGATGCATTTTAGAGGTTCGATGTAGCGAAACATGCATTAATGTGTGCATATTTATAAGTGTTAAAAAGAATTGATATTTTCTAGTTTTTCTACAACATTCCTGATGAGCGAAGCAAAATTCACATAAGAAGAGAGCTCGAGCAAGCGAAAGTCAGCCCAGCGAACGTGCCTTGAAAATATCCCACACCGCAGCGTAACATGAAAAATCGCCAAGGATTTCTCTTAGGCAGAATTGATTCTAACAAAAGAACATGCTAAGGAAGTTAGCAAAATCAAGGATGCTCTGACACAGTCGACAATATGGATTGTGGAGCAGAAATGTTAGAGCACGATAGCTATCGACTGAGCAGTGATCATAGAGCAGGGTTTAGATAGTGTAGGATCGTGGAGCAAACCTTGTCGCTTAGAGATGAAGTATAAATAGCTGTCCTTCTCCTTTATTTGAACTGTCACCCATTTTGGGTCATCACCCATTTTTGGGTTCGATCCTTCTTCGTGAGAACTCTGTCGAGTTAAATTTCGATCAAATTTTCTTATTAGCTGTAGCTTAGTTGTTTTTCCCATTTCCAGTTGTGTAGTAGTTTAGCTTTAGCATAGTCATAGTTAGCCGTAACATGTATAATGTCAAACTATTATACATGTTGCATTAACTCAAAATACATTATTTCGGATCCACTGTATGTATGCCTTTATTTCGCTTCGAGAGAATAGAAATAGAGCGAACTTGCATATATAACAATAGGTCTGCTGAGATTTACTTGCTAATTAACGAACACTTAGAGATAAGGTTTGCCTAGTGCTGTTTGCGTGATTTTAGCATTGATTGAGTTCGAGAGAACCGAACTAGGAGCCGAGAGAGCCAAGGAAAAGTTGTCAGTAGTTCGCTTCTTAGCTTAACGTCGTTTCGCCTAAGTAAAACTTTTCAAAAGTCTTATTCTGCTTCCGATGCATTTTACCCTAATTTCATTCACGTTACTTTTATTTCGCTTAGTTTAGTTTCATTATAACAAATTTTCCCCTGTTACCTTGACTCTTTAACCTTCGTTTAAGCATGACATTAATCACTAATCCTTGTGGAGATGACCTTTACTTACATTAAAACTTGCTACAACAGGACTATGTGTACTTGCACATTATTGGAGAACCATACACATTTCGCTTAATCAAAGTAGAGATTTCGATATAGCGAAATCCAAGCTGCCACATTATCATTCTCTTCAATTATTATTTTCTTAATTTGTGTGTTGGATAATTTCGCAACAAGTTTTTGACACCGTTGCAGGGGATTAGTGTCATTAATTTTTGTTTAAGAGTTTTTTTAAGAGTAGTGCTTAATTTAAAGAGCTAGCAATTGATCTTTGCCTTTGTTGTAGGTGTTAATCCGAGGAGTTGAAATTCATAGTTGATTTCTCGCTAGGGCAAAGCAAAGTCTGGGAGGCTTAAGGAAGATAGATAATTATCAAGACAATTTTTATGACTTCATCTATCCTAATCAGTCTGTCGATGAGAGTTTGCTCCGCAAAATCAGCCATGGGATCCTAATTTTTCGCCTAACCCTAGTTTCTGGGAGCAAAATCTTGCTATGCCGCACTTCGCCCAGGTGAACCCTTCATGGGAAGAACCAAATGCTGAATTTGCTTGGCAGGAGAAGAATTTTTCAACGTTTACCCCAATGAGCTTTGAGAGTTATGATTTTTGTGGAGACAGCCACAGTTGCAAGAATGGCCCTAACAATCCTAATTTGACTATGTATGAAGACATCATGAGAAATTCTATTCAAAAGAGCAATTCCTATAATACCGATGATTATGAAGGAACGAACAGTCTATTTGCATTTGGAATTCAACATCAACAAGGATATGAGCCGAATAATACAAATATTGAATTCGCTGTTCCAAATTACGCTTTAGCCAGTTTTCAAGCGAACCAGCATTTCGCTCCTAACTTTGAAACTCCATTGGAGAGCTTAATTAGAGAATCAATAGCCGAGAATGAGTTTATCTTTCAAGCCCATCAAGTATCAGGCCCTAAGTTCACCAACTTTGATTATGCACCAGCGGAAGCGGTTGCAAATTTTCAATTTGATCAGCAGCCTATGTTTCAGCATAATCCGAACACTTTGCTGGAAGAACTACTTAGAGCAACCATCACTAGAATGGACGACGTTTCTCAAGACCAGCGAACCACTTTGATAAACTTTGAAGTAGAAGTGACTCAGCTAGCCAGTGAATTTGAACAATACCATCTAGACGACCATACTTCAGACAAAGAGACATCGAATGAGCTTGGGATGGATCAAGTTCACGCTATAGCATTGAAAGATGATGAGGTAGTGACTGATAATGAGGAAACCAAGGACGAACCTAAGGAGACGGAAGCTTTCGCTTTAGCATTTGTGTAAAAGAAATCTGAGTAAAATTCTTTAGAAGAAGAAAAAAAATCCATTGCTGAAGATCTGTCCCAAGAGCCTTAAATTGAAGAAGGATCCAAGGAGAATTTTCCAACGCTTGAAATTCCTCCACTTCCATGCCCTCAAAGATTGATAATGAAGGGAAATGTTGGAGAGAACTTTGATAATTTCTTGGTGGAGCAAAATAAAGCGAATGGAGAAATTCAAGCAAAAGCCTTAACGATAAAAAAAGGTAATGTTGTTCATTGTGTAAATCTCATATGTTTGTTCATGATCTTTATTAAGAGTGAAAATGAGAAATTATTTGAGCATAAAAGAAGGCTCAAACAAGTCATTGAGGATGGGGCACAACAGAAGATTAATATCTGGCCACTCGTTGGAGATTATTTCGCTAAAGCAAAAGTATTATCCAAGTTGATTTCATAAAGAAATTGCTCCAAGCCAGGTTAGTAGAAGTTACATTGTACATATTTTAGTCTTTGCTTGTTTTATTTCTGTGGTTGTAGTTTTCGCTATTTTATTGTTTTTCTTTCGCTAAAGCGAGGAAGTTGGTTTCAGAATTTTTCACTCACTTTTTGCTGGGAGATTAATTTCGCAAAGGTGAGAAAATGGACGTAGTGAGGTCACATTGTGACGTTAGCTGGTCGCACACGCATTTTTCCCAAACACAATGCGTGGCATTAATCACCTGGTCCCAAGACGACACGTGTCATGAGGAAATTCAATCTAACGGTCTAAGCATTGCTGTGTGTCGACTAACATTTTGCCTCTCAAGGTCGACCGTTGCCCTAATCCTTGAAGCCTATAAATTCCACATTTCAGTTTTTATTTCTCTTTTTCATGCTTCTGAATCTCTCAAACTCTCGAACTCTCGAAATTTTGCAAGACTTCGCCAATTTTTCACTAGCCTCAACAGAATCAGAAACGGCCTCCAGAACACCAGTTAATGCCAACCTCACCAAGAAAGTGAACAAAGGAGTAGACGCGAACAAGTTCGCGAGCGCGAAAGATCTGTTGAAAGCAAAGCTCGCTGTGAGCATAAGCAAGGCGGTGTCTGAAGTTCCTTCTATGGGAGTTAGGCCTAGGATCGTGTTGTAGAAATCTTTGGTACAATCTCTCGTAGCGAAGGTGGGGACAAAATCCATAGTCGAGAAGTCATTTAAAAAGTCCTCCACCGAGCCTTCTGTGGGCAAGATGGCAAATCTAACACAGCAAAAGAAAGCCCCGCCATCGTTGGAAAAGAAGAGCGACACGAAGATCACGAAGGTAGTGGGCGGGGAAGTAGCCAAATCTGTTAAACCGGCAGAAGTAACAACTGTTAAACCAGTACGTAAGCCATCTGGGCTTCAAGTCCCCAAGGTTGGAGAAGTAAAAGTAGCAAAGTCGGCAGAAGCAAAGAAAAACGAGTCCGTCATAGTTAAGTTTGTCAAAACTGCAGCGGCGAAGTAAAAGAAGTCAGCTGAGAAAAAGGTGGTTGGCCCGTCGTGGCGAAGGTATCTAGCCCGTCGAGGATCCTGCCAAGGATCCTGTCGGATCTAGCGCTAACCAAGCAATGCATAGGTGAATGGCAGAATTAGAAGCTAAGTTGGAAAGAATAAGAGCAGAAAAGTGAGAGAGGCTCGAGAGGAAGGAGAAGAAAAAGAAGGAAAAGGAAGACCTTGCTACAAAGATTCAGTAAAAGGCTAAGCATGACTCTGTGGCTGAAAGAAGTAGGTTGATAGAGTTAATAACGACATCTGGGGCATTTTTTATTGAGGTCAGTGAAGAAGACAAAAGAATGGAGGATAGCTTAATGAGTGACCTCTTCCACAATAAAGTAGAGAAGCAACTGCATTTTGAACTAGAAGCTTCAGCGAATGACGCATAACTGGCACCTCACCAGTCTGAAGTCGACGCCGAAGTGCTGGACGCAGTGAATGAAAGTGATGGTGAAGTAGAGCATACCGCGTCTACACCAATGGAGAATGAGAAACCGAATTCACAAGAAGACGAAGAGGCGAGTTCAGATTAGAGATTTGTGGAGCAGCTAGAAGGTTTCGCGAGTCCCACAGACAGGCCAATTGGAGATGAGGCACACTCGAAACCTTGTCAAGATGCTGCTGATCCAATCATTAGCACATCCAAAGAGTCAGCAGAGGACGAGGAACCTCAGCACTGCGAAAGTGGAATTGAACAAGAATCTGATGAACACTTGGAGAAAGAGCTGGAGGAGGGAAGGTTAGCTTTGAAGAAATCTGGTGAAGAGAAACTAAGGGCTGCGAGTTCAGTCCCAATCAAACACACGCCTGGAAAAAGAACTCAGAAGCAGTCTGTCTCAAAGAAGAGAAGGGTTACGAGTTCAGAAGAGGAAGCTTCACCACCGCGAAAGAAATTGAACGAAGGAAAGGCACTCTGGGACGAAGTAGAGGAAATTTTCCCAGCGAAGGAAAGGCACGACACTATCAGACAAAACATGAACGAAGTTCAGAAGAAACGTTTCCTTTCGGAGCAAAGATTAGATCAAGACTTCAATGGAGTGCCTGTCGCGTTTTAAGCCAAATAGAAAAAGAGTGGCTGGTTGCATATTTATCATCCGCACGTCGAGGCGAGGCGAGACTAAGTGTTCAAGTTTTACGCAAGTATACTCGATCGCTCAAGTTATCAAACAGTGGTGCAAGAGCAAATCATTCGCTGGGCACCCGAGGATTGGAGCGAGCTGTTTAAACTCGACAATGGCGAGTCTGAGTATGATCAGCTACTTAAGGATTGTAACGAAGCCATGCTGAAGAGCTGTGTAGCCATCATTGAAATTGATGGGGTGAAGTGGGACGAAGGACCACAGTCAAACAGATTTCTCGCCGTGAACCTTAATGATGAAGCAAAAGTCTAGAATGCCTTTATCAAGATGTGTTTGATGCCAACGATGCACAATCCACGCTGACTATGCCACGAGCATTATTGATTTGAGCCATCAGGACCGATCTTTCCATCAACGTGGGGCGAATCATTGAGGAAGAAATCCAAACTTAGGTTGACAAGCAAGCATGTTACTGCATGTTCCTGCACTTTATTTCTCCACTCTGCCAAGCCCAAGGTGTTCGCGGATGACCTAGTGAGGTACTTGTACCGTGAAAGGAAGACACTGAACATAGCTTAGAAAACTGCTGCCAAGACAACTTGCGTAAGGAAGAAGGTAGACAAGCAAAATGGAGGCGAAGAGCAGCTTCAGTTGTTAAGGGAAATCAAAGTCGAGAATCGAAGAATGTGGAAGATGGTGTTGACAGAGCAGCGAACATTCTATCAATATTCTCGCTCGTGCATTATCATGCTTAAGACAGTCCTTGACAGTTTTAATGGTGGCCCTTTCCCAATGCAAAAGTTCCCAGGCCTTCCGCCACCGCAAGAACCCAACTCCAGCAAAGATTCTTATGAGAAATAATGGAAGTCCTTCGTTCTCTTCATTTCTCTTCACTTAAAATATTTGTATGAATGCATGCTTGCTTTTCGCTTATTTTAATTTCATCTTTTGTAAGCTCGCATGTCAAATAAAAGCTTAAATGTGAATACTATTATCTTTCGCTTCGACGAACTTTTGTTATCTATCTCTTTGAGAAATCTTATTAACTTCTGTACTAGTCAATTTTATTTCTCTGTAACATAATATTATAACTCTTCGATGCTAGCGCAAAATCTTTTAGTTGGACGAAGCAAAGTTTTGTAAGAAGTAGATGCCTTAGTTTTTGAAAATTCATTAAGTTTAGAAATTTAATTGTGCAGAATCATTTAGCTTAAGCGAACTCAATTAGATCTAACCCAAACCTTAAGCTTTTTAGAAAACTTTAAGTTTGGGGGTGCTGAGTGTTTTCATTGGGACAATGAAAAGTCCAAGTTTGGGGGTGGAGTTCGCCGAAGGGAACTTATAAATATGTTCGCGAAAAGCTAAGCACATAAAGTTAAAAAATTCTTCAAGAGCGATTCAGAGTAGAAAAAATTAATTAGATAGTTGCCATTTCACTGAAGTAAAAAGTGAGATATTGCAAACCTAAACCCAGGGTTGGATAAAAACATGAAAATT
Organism: Sechiopsis laciniata; assembly: GCA_037833695.1. Taxonomy (NCBI): domain Eukaryota; kingdom Viridiplantae; phylum Streptophyta; class Magnoliopsida; order Cucurbitales; family Cucurbitaceae; genus Sechiopsis; species Sechiopsis laciniata. Next base: position 10,030 of record JBBMKA010041967.1, on the reverse strand, counting down.
TTCAAAATTTTCCCAATATTCGCGAGAGCGAAGTTAATCAAAGGGCTAGAAGCTCAAGTTTCTGGGATCATCTCTCCACTTTCGTTTGCTCTAACATTGTGTATCTATCATTATTATCAAACATTCGATGAAAATTGAGCAAGTGATAGCTAGAAACGTAAGTAAGGAATCCCCAGTTAACTGTAAAAGGAGAGTATTCACTTCGGCAAAAGACAAGAAGTACCGAAGTTAAAGGGAGCAAAAGAGCTTAAAATTTAAATCCAGTTGACTAGGGAAGGCTAGAAGAACCAAAGAATTAAAAGTCTAAGCCAAAAGAAGTTTTCGCGAACGAATGGCTAGAACGAATTATAAAATAGAGTTTTCTGGAAACCTAAAGTTTCGCCCAGCATTGTCCAGTTTTAGAAGATCTTTTGCTTAGAAATATATTTGGATTCTCAGATTGATGTGTTGATTAGCTTTAGCGAAATAAGAAACAATGTTCGCCAAGCAAAGGAAAAATAGGAAAAAGTAAATTCCCTCAATTAGAAATTAAGCTATTACTCGTGACGAGCAATAGTGTAAGTTTGGGGGTGTGATAACTCTCAAGAATTGAGAGTTAAATTTGATAAAAAGAATATATTTTCATAAGAATTTGCTAATATTTAATTAAATTAATATTGAATTTTGCCTCATCATACCAATTATTATGCTTAAGCGAAACATCCTATAGTTTTCTGATTAGGATGAATTTTAGAGGTTCTCTATAGCGAAACATACGTGAATGTGTGCAAATTTATAAGTGTTAAAAAGAATTGATACTTTCTAGTTTGTCTATAGCATTCCTGATGAACGAAGCAAAATTCACAAAAGAAGGGAGCTTGAATAAGCGAAAGTCAGCCCAGTAAACGCGCTTTGAAAATATATCCCACACCACAGCGTAACATGAAGAATTGCCAAGGATTTTGCTTAGGCAAAATTGATTCTGGTGAAAGAACATGCGCGAGAAGTTAGCGAAATCAAGGATGCTCTGACACCACCGACAATACGGATCATGGAGCAGAAATGTCAGAGCACGGCAGCTTTCTGCTGAGCGGCGATTGTAGAGCAGGCTTTAAACAGTGTCTCGATCATGGAGCAGACCTTATCGTTTGGAGATGAAGTATAAATAGCTGCCCTTCTCCTTCATTTGAATAGTCACCCAGTTTGGGTCATCACCCGTTTTGGGTCATCACCCATTCTTGGGGTCAATCCTCCATCGTGAGAACGTTATCGAGTTAAATTCAGATAAAATTTCCTTAGTTCTAGCCGTAGATATGTTATTTTTCCCATTTCCAGTTGTGTAGTAGTTTAGCTTTAGCATAGTCGTAGTTAGCCTGAGTTGTAGAGATTTCACTAGATCCAAGTCAGAGTTGATGGCTTTACGATTCCGACCAGACTTCTTCTTATCTTTGTTTCTCATTTTATTGCTTTCGTTTATTTTTGCCTTAGCATTAGTTTGTAGCAAACGTTGTTATTTGATGTTTTTAATGAAGATGAACTTTTGTTTTTACATTGCTGTGAATTTAATTTTCGTTATGAGTAGCTAAGTTTGTCATTATAAGGAAGGAGGCAAGTAGGAGAAGTTCGCCTAATCGAAGCTGTAGCGAGATGTCAAACTATTATGCATGCTGCATTAACTCGAAATACATTCTGTCTGATTCACTGTATGTATGCCTTTATTTCGCTTCGAAAGAATAGAAATAGAGCAAACCTGCATGTAGAACATTAGGTCTGCTAAGCTTTGCTTGCTAATTAATGAACACTTAGAGATAACTTTCGCTTAGTGCTGTTTTCATGATTTTAGCGTTGTTTGAGTTCGAGAGAACCGAACTAGGAGCTTAAGAAAGCTAACTTTTAGAGCTCGAGAGAGCCAAGGAGAAGCCATCAGTAGCTAGCTTCTTAGCCTAACGTCATTTTGCTTAAACGAAACTCTCTGAAAAGTCTTATTCTCCTTCCGATGCATTTTACCCTAGTTTCATTCACATTACTTTTATTTCTCTTAGTTTAGTTTCATTATAACAATTTTCCCCTGTTTTCTTGACTCTTTAACCTTCGCTTAAGCATGACATTAATCACTAATCTCTGTGGAGATGACCTTTACTTACATTAAAACTTGCTACAATCGGACTGTGTATACTTGCACATTCTTAGAGAACCACACACATTTTGCTCAATCAGAGTAGAGATTTCGCTATAGCAAAATCCCAGCTACCACATCATCATTCTCTTCAATTATTATTTTCTTAATTTGTGTGTTGGATAATTCTGCAACAATGAGACTAAGTTCTCCCAAACTTAGAATTATCTAAGGTTTGATCCTAATGCTTCAAGCTTTCAAAATTGATTTTAAGACTCATTTTCTCATTCCAATTAAGGATTAATTCATTATCAATGTTCTGCATTTGAATAATGTTAGTTCCTAGAAGTCTAAAGTAAAGTTAAGTTTTTAATTTGCTCGTGATTTTTAAAGCAAATCACAAAGCTGAGACAAATGTATATAATATTCTGATTCAAGACAAAAAAAAAAAAAAAAAAAAAAACACAAGAGCTAAATTTTTAAAGAAAAAAAGAATGATGGCGACATCTAACAAAAACCTATTCTAGCCTAATCTACACAAAGAAAATTCCAACAAAAACATTAAAAAAATAGAGAAAGAAAAGGACATAAACTTCCTTCTAAAATTGTTGGTTGGCTACATGTGTGACCTCTTGGCTACGTATGTGACCTCTTCGCCTTTCTCCTTCGGTTCGTACTCATATGATTTTTTGTCTTTCTCCTATCGCTACACTAGAGAGCAGTACAGTGTTGAAAGAAATAAGTGCCGAAAGAAATGAAGACAAAAACGTTCTAAGCATTAAACTTAGAAAATTCAATAAAACCATTCTTGGTTGAAACATAGTAGGGGCAGTAGCAACATCGTAGTCACGTCCTTGCGAAAAGCTTTCTTCTTGAATTCCCCACTTCGTGCGTCTAGTTTTGTCTTGACTCCACACTTGTTCTCCCCTCGTTCCACACACGTCTTTGACCTAGCTTCTTTCTATTTATAGATTTCATGTGATGACACCGAAATCTAGGTTAAGTTTTTAAGGTTTTCTTCTCTCCATCGCCACCATCCACGTGTCCAATGGTTGATTTGTTTTAAACTTCTAAAGAATTTTTCACACGTGTGCGAGTTTGCGATTTTTAAGTTAGTGAAGTTCTATTTTTGGGATGCAGCCGACATTCTTTCTTGGCCTTTTACCGTCCCAAATGCAAAACTATCAACATTCCCAGTTCTTATAGATATAACAATAAGTTAGCGAGACTTTGGGATCTCAACATTTCATTATAAATGGCTTTAAACATACGACTTTTAACCTTAAAAACTCTAATTTTTCCTTAACTCTTTATTTGGCATGCATCGCATTTATACAAAAATTTCTCACTTAATGTCATTCTAGCTCTAAAAAGTATTTTATCAATGCACAAACAACTTAGAATTCATCTAGCTTAAATAAGAGTTAATATAGACAAAGTAGAAAGCAGCAGTGTACAAAAAGCTTCATCTCAGAAAACAATGGACCTAACTTTGTTTAAACGACCCTCATTTCTGCGAAGATTAAAGAAAAAGAATAAAGAGGAAGTATATTTCGAGAAATTCCTCGATATTTTAAAGAAGGTACATATTAACATTCCTTTAGTTGATGCTTTGAGACATATACTAAATTGCACATAATTTTTAAAAGATGCATTGTCTGAGAAAAACAAATTTGAAGAGTATAAAGTAATAGCTTTAAATGAGGAATGGAGTGCGATAGCAAGAAAGAAACTACCGGATAAAGAGAAGGATCCTAGAGAATTCACTATACCAATATCTATCAGTGGTTAACACCTAGGTAGAGCTTTGTGCAATTTAGGTGCCAACATTAATTTAATGCCCCTATCTATTTACAAGAAGTTTTGTATATAAGAAACAATACTCACCACAGTAACTCTACAACTTGCAGAAAAATCAATTACTCACCTTGAAGGAAAAGTTGAAGATATTTAGGTGCAAGTGGACAATATTATTTTCCTTGCAGATTTCATTGTATTAGACTACGAAGCTGACAAAGATGTGCCTATTATTTTAGGAAGACCGTTTATAAAAACTGGGAGAAATTTAGTAGATGTATATGAATGTAAAATTACCTTGAGAATGGATGATTAGCAAGTGCAGTTCAACATTTACGATGGCATGAAATATCCTCATGAAATTGAAGATGGTTCAACTTTAATGCTGATAGAAAGTATAATCCAAGACACTACAGCTAAAGAATTTCAATTGTATCAGGGGCAACATTACAAAATGTTTCACAAAATATAGAATGCAAAGGAGGTGAACAGAATAAGGAAGAATCGGTCGCATATGTTACATATTTTGAATCTTTGGTTCTAGAAGGAAAATTTTTTCCACCAAAGAAACCTTCATTAGAAGAACTACTAGCTCTAGAGTTGAAACCATTGCCCGAGCATTTAAAATACGTATTTTTAGTAGATAAGAAAACATCATTAATAATGATTTCTGCGAATTTAAACAAGGATGACGAGGTTTCACAACTAGCATTGCTGAAGCAACATACAAAGACAATTGGGTGGACATTGACAGACATTGAAAGAATAAGACCATCATTTTGCATGCACAAAATCAACCTCGAGGAAGAGAATTTCAAATCAATTGAGCAGCAAAGAAGATTAAATCCATCTGTGAAAGAAGTTGTGAAAAGGGAAGTGATAAAATAGCTTGATGCAGGGGTGATATATCTAATTTTGGATAGCAAATGGGTGAGTCTAGTACAATGTATTCCAAAGAAAGGTGAAATGGCTGTGGTAAAGAATGAAAATGTAACGGCCCAATTTTCCATTCCGGTTCTCTAGGTATGTTCTGTTGCTATTTTGGTTGGGCCGTTAGGGCAGTTTGAGCCTTTAGGAGCATTTTAGAAAATTTTCCTTCAGGGGTAGTTTCGTAATTATCTAGGGTTTCAAGGCTATTTCTATTATTTGCTAAGTTCGGTTATTTCTCGGTTTCAGGTTTCCATGGTTAGAGTGGCATCTTGGAAAGCTTGGGAGTTCATTTGGTTAAAAGAGAAAAAGAAAGAAATTAAACTGTTTAAGTTTCCTTCGCCAGGACTCGAAGCCAGAACCCTTGAGGACACGTGCCACATCCTCGTTAAACCCTTCTCTTTTTTCCTAGAACTTAAGAGTAGCCGCACCTCTCATTTGTATGAAAACAAAAAAAAGCTTCCTCACGATTTCTCTTTTCCTCTCTTCTTCCCCTAAATTGTTGAGAGCACCTCCACCCTAAATCCCACTGGAAAAGCTCCATCGCCATTCACCCAACCAACCTCCAAGATCACTTCGTGCAGCCACACCTCCTCGCAAGTAGCCTCGTGATAGCCTCCTCCATCACACGCTTGCCCTCACCTGATCACCCAGCGCGATCGCGAGCTGCTCCATCGCCTATAACAGCCTCACAGATCACCATCGCCGCACGCCTTCGCCGATCTCCTATCTGCCAAACCGCAGATCGCACATTCACGATACCACGTTGCAGCTCTATTCACCCGCGCTAGATCACAATCGCAGTCCTGTTTGCCCTTAAGGCCTCACGCCAACGCCGAGCCAGACGCAGCCAGCGACCACACAACAGCATCTCCTTGCGCAGCAGTTTCTCACGCACGCGGAGTACCCAGTCCCGCTCGCGGTGCCGCACGCTCCTAGCCGTATGTCTGCCTAGAAGCCCTTCGTTCGCTGCCGCACGCATTCCTTGCTTTGACCACAGCCGCACACTCAGCTTCGCTTGCCCTTCGTCGAGAGCCTTCCTACCGAGTGCTTTGTTGCCAAGGATTGTCCTTGCCGAGAGCCTAGCTGTCTAGCCTTGTGTTTGGCTTTAAGTAACTTTCCCAAGCCCTGTTGTTCATGTAGCTTAGTCATTTAGTTAGCTGTGATATTAATGTTGTGCTTGTTAATTATTTGCCTAGGTTGTTTATCTGTTGGATTTGCAGCTCAAGGAGCATTTTCTGTTTGTTGTTTGTTCTGCTTGTTTTCATGTAAGGATTTCTTTCTGGGGTTGTGTGGACACTGCGAGACTTCATTGATTGCATTCTTGTTTGCTGGTTTTACTGTTTACGAGCATGTTTAGTGGATATGATCTTTATGCTTTTCTGTTCTTGCTAGCATGTTTTACTCCTATTTCCACTTGTTAGTGCCATGCTAGGTTTTGTTCTTCCAACATGCTTTCATTCCTGCCTTTAAGCTCGTAGTACCATGCTAGGGTTTATTTGTTGTTGAGCATGTTTGATTGTTAAGAAACAAGGTTTGAGTAATCTTAGATAGAACTTGTTAGGTTTTCATCATCTAGAGGCTGAGAGTGGACCAACGTATGTATCCCCACCGGTCGGGCTGTGAGGACAGATTCCTTACCCCAGGTAGCCAGGTATGGAGTAGCTACCATACTGGTATAAGATTGCCAATGGTGTAAGCTTGCCTTGGCCGGTTCTTAGCTTCAGGCATCGATGGTATTCAGGCTGCTACAGTTGAGTGTCGAGGGCCTCGCACTACTGTAGATCAGTGACACCGCTTCTGAGTCTTTAGGAATGAGTACCTGGATCGGCGTAGTTTGGCCCCCATATTTACGTAGTTTGTAGTAGCATGCGGTGTGCGCGTACACGCGTTAGGCACCGGGAGGAGAGCTCGCTCCCTCGGGCTAATGTTCGTGAGTACACCACTTCCTTTTCGAGTCTAGAGCCAGACATCGGGTACTCTCTTGGATGTCCTAGGACCAGTTTGGAGAGCTGGTCACTTTGGTCGAAGGTAAGAGACCTTCGAGGATATCTGTTTAGGATCATTTTTTGAGCCGATCACTAGGCCGGAAGTAAGAGGCTTCTGATGACCTAGGAGCTGTATTGACATCTCATTCCAGGGTTCTATGTTGGTAACTGTTTGCTTGTATACTTGGATGCTAGATGATGTATTGTTTCGTACTGTACCCCAGTTGGGGATTCTTACTAAGTGCCTTTGTACTCACCCTTATTTTCTGTGGTTTTTCCACCAAGTAACTTGGGACAGCACCAGGACGGCTAGCGGAGGAGCTGTATGATCATGGGAGTTACTGACACTCTGTTTTATGATTATGTCTTTTACTATTTGATTCAGCATGTAGCCGGACACGTAGTCCATAGGATTTGTATTTGGAACCTCATGATGTTGTTTGAATGTTTTGTTTCTGGATTTATCAATTTAAACTCTGGCCATGGTTGCTTTAATGTTTTGAATAGGGAATGTTTTAAATGTTTATAAACAGGTTCCGTGGGATGTCAATGTTTGTTTTATGCAAGTTATAAGTGTGAAATGATTTTTATTATCTTTTATGCATACATGCTGAGTAAGGACCAGGTTTTAGGACCATTTTGGGTCGGGTCTTTACAGTTGGTATCAGAGCCCAGAGTTATAGATTCTGTAGACTAACCTTCTTTGTAGGTTGTTTGTCCCCATGATCATGGGCACTCCAACAGCCATCAGGTTTGTCTAAGTTCTTTGTTTAAGGATTTTTACAATACTGCATCTAGTATACATGTGTTACCCATTGTTGGTAGTGAGAGTCCGAGAGTAGACTAACTCTTTGTGGTTTCTGTGTAGATCGTCAGTATGCCGGTTACACGTAGTGGAGCAGGGATGTCGGGTACTACTAACAGAGAGATTGATGAGACAACGTCTAGGGTTGATCAGACCCGTAGGCCACCGTTTGCCCCGGCTGTAAACTTACCTAGAGAGGGGGTAGAGGCTACTATGCCTCAGAGTGAGACTCTCGGAGCAGAGTTTGCTTCGACCATGAGAGAGATTATGGTCGGACTGTTGACTCAATAGAGAGCTGAGACCCAGGCGTAGCTTGCAGCGAAGAGAGAGGAGTCTCGAGCGTAGATAGCCCAGCTGACCTAGCTGATTCAGCAGGCACCCCCAGTAGCCCCGGTGATCCCTCCTGGAGGGCAGATTCAGCAGGATCTTGTTGATGAGACAGATGACACTGATGGAGCCATCGAGTTCGGCAAATGGCTTAAGGACTTTACCAAGTGGAAGCCTACCGAGTTTAGTGCTTCTGAGACCCGTTAGTAGCGATAAAGTGGTTGGCCAGGATAAAGTACATCTTTCGAGTGATGGGATGTCCTGACATGCAGAGGTAGAGATGTGTAGCCCATGTGTTGACAGACACAGCAGTTTGGTGGTGGGAGTCCACCGATAGGGGCAGACTAGTAGGGTCTCCAACAGCCACCTGGGAGTTCTTTAGAACAGAGTTCAGAGCCAAGTACATTAGTGAAGAGGCTCAGCAGGAGATGGCGGAGGCCTTCTGGAATCTGAAACAGGGAACAGATAGCATAGCCAGTTTTGAGAAGAAGTTCTCTAAGTACAGCTACTTCGCTCTAGAGCTCATAGCCATAGAGGAGCTCAAGATTAAAAAGTTTGTTGGCGGGTTGAGGAAGAAGGTTGCTCAAGATGTACGAGCACTCGCTCCTGAGACATATGCTAGAGCCGTGGCGCTGGCCACCATTTATAATTCTAAGTACTTGCTGGTACAAGCCCTAGATGCACCAGCTCAGTTTTTTTAGCAACACTCTAGTCAGAAGAGGAAGTTTGAGTCTTCCAGTAGTTCCTATTCGGGTGGACAGCAGACTCGCCGTCAGGGCCAGTCTCGAGGTCGGGATCAGCGTCAACTTTAGCACCGACAGTAGGACCACCAGCAGGGCGCAGTCAAACAGCCGCCCCAGTGTAACAGATGTGGCAAGTCGCACTTTAGAGTTTGTGGAGCTTCGCCCCAAGCTTGCTACAAATGTGGCAAAGAAGGGCACTTGGCCAAATTTTGCCTCCAGGACAGAGCAGTTGCCAGGTCGGCCCAGCAGCAGGGTCGAGTATTTGCTACGACTCACTAGGAGTCAGAGTGGATTGATGCCGCAGTTGCAGGACGCTGCTTGTCTTAGATCACTATGCTTTTATGTTGTCTGATTCGGGCTCGACCCACTCGTTTGCATCTGATTCATTTGTTAGACAAGCTTGTTTCGAACTCGAACCTTTAGGGTTCTAGCTGTGTGCTGCATCTCCTTTGGGAGTAAGTATGTTAGCCAGTGAGAAATTTAAGAGTGGTCGGATACGAATATCCAAAGAGCTTTTAGTAGCTACTCTCATAGTCCTGCCTATGAGTGGTTTTGACGTTATCCTTGGTATGGATTGGTTAGCTGAGAACCATGCAATGATAGATTGTCGCCAGAAGGAAGTCTTGTTTAGACCGCCCAAGAAATAGAGCTTCAAGTTTTGCGGTGTCTAGAGCGGAGTGTGTCTGCAGATGATTTTAGTAGTGAAAGCCCGTCTTTTGTTAGCTCGAGGAGCTTGGGGCTATTTAGCAAGGTTGTAAAGTGAAAGAAGTACCCCGTTGTCTGTTGACCAGGTACCAGTAGTACAGGAGTTCACAGATGTCTTCCCTGAGGAGTTACCGGGTTTACCTCCGCAGAGAGAGGTGGACTTTACCATTGAGCTTGAGCCAGAGACTCTCCCTATCTCCAAAGCTCCGTATCGGATGGCGCCAGCTGAGTTGTGAGAACTTAAAGTACAGTTGCAAGAGATGCTTGATCGAGGATTCATCTGCCCGAGTGTGTCCCCGTGGGGAGCACCTATTTTGTTTGTAAAGAAAAAGGACGGATCGATGCGCTTTTGTATAGATTACCGAGAGTTGAACAAAGTCACAGTAAAAAATAAGCATCTTTTGCCTCGTATAGAGGACTTGTTTGATCAGCTTCAGAGAGCTTCAGTGTTTTCCAAGATTGACTTGAGGTCTGGGTACCATTAGTTGAGGATCCGGTATGCTGATATCCTTAAGACAACGTTCAGGTTGAGGTATGGGCATTATGAGTTTGTGGTCATGTCCTTTGGGCTGACCAATGCCCCAGCAGCGTTTATGGACATGATGGATAGGGTGTTCAAGGCATTCTTGGACAGCTTTGTCAT
>JBBMKA010041956.1:0-21463 GCA_037833695.1 Sechiopsis laciniata | reverse complement strand
TATCCTTCATGCTTCTATTAGTTTCCATCTTAAAACTAAAGAATCTAGATTTAAGATAGATCTTACTTGACACCGTACCGGATTGGTAGGTTGTTTCGAGCTTGCCCCATAAAGTAGATGCCATTTTCTCTCCTCTTACTTGGTGTATGATGGAATCCGATAAGTGAAGGATTATCAAACTGTAGGCGATTTTATCCATCTCCGAGAGTTGATCTTTCGTTACGCTCTCGGAAATATCTTTCTTCGCCGCTATGGCATAATTCACCTTTTGTTGTTGGAGAACCACGAGCATTTTGATCTTCCATAGACCAAAGTCTCATTTTCCATCATAGAGCTCTACCTCGATCTTTGAAGTCATCCTTGCAATTCAAAGAAAAGAAAAATGATAGCAAGATTCTTTTCAACAAAAAATTATTGTACTAAAAATCTTTTAGCAACTAAGTATACTTAATGATTCTTTATAAACAACAATTAAAGAATGTATCAAGAATTTATACTAGATGCAATTCCTAAAGATTTTTATCTCTTAGAACATACCGTTTAGAAAAGTTACACAAGAATCGTCACTCTAAGAATTTTCCTAAACATGCACGATTCTAAACTAATAAATTTCAAGAAAGAAACATGCTCATGTATGGCGCAATCTAGGACTAGGCTCTAATACAAACTGTTAAAATTAACTAGTGTTCACCAAGGACCTATCCTAAGCATATGACAATCGCTTCTTTTAGTTTCGGGACTCAAAGATTGATGAACCAATCAATTAAAAAAGCTGGAAAAATTTTCCAGCCATGTAGAAACATTCAAAACTATAAGTAAAATGATAGAGAATAGAGAAATCGACGCAACGATGTAAAGTGGTTTGGCGCGTAAGCCGTATTCCACTGTTCCCATGAGATTAACGCTTGAGCAAGTCCATATTATTAGAGATAGTGTTCAAATGTTAAAAATTACATCCAAAATAGTAAACAAATACAAAAGCTATTACAAGTTCATTTTGAAAAGATTACATCAAAGAAGACAAATTAAACCATAAGTGAGGAAAAGGGGATTTTGGCACCACCTTTGTAGATTTGAGAAGAACCTTGAGATTTTGCTCCAATCTTGGCAAGAATCCCTCCAAAGTTGTAGAACTTGCCTTGCAAAGTGAAATTCCCAAATTGCTCCAAGAAAACCACCCTTCTTCACCCGCAAGAACTCAAACCCACTACCCTTCACGATCCTTGCCAAAAAACTTGGAGTTATGGCACCACTGGTTTGCCAGAAACTTGTGATGGTGGCGACGCTTGAAGGCTACCCTTGTAGCTTGCAATGGGATGAATAAAAAGTGAAACCCATTGGGTTTCACGATTTTTTGCTTAGGGAGAAAAAGACTCTCTTCTCTCTTTCCTCTCTCTTTCCTTTCTCTTTCCTCTCTGTTCTTTACCCAAAAGACAATTGTGCCCACAACCCTTTTTCTTTTTTCTCAAATGCAACCTCACTTAAATTTGTCTCTCAACTTCACTAAATGACTCACACTTAGCAAATTCAATAATCTCTCTCAAAATAATCCAATGCCTGAAAACTCAAGAATGCTTAAATGATTTTAGATGCATGCCAATCTATTTATAGGGAATAAAATGGGTGTACATGGTTTAAATGGGAGTGGCCACACTAAGCTAATTCTCTAATTATTTTTAACCACTTAAACAAAATTGGTTCTACTAATTATTAACTATGTATTAATAATTAATCTTGATGTATTTTAGTGATGTTTATTTAAATGAAATCCTAATTAAAGTCTAGGCCATTTTTTAACAATTTATTTATTTATTATTATTATTTGTGGGGAGCAATATATAACATGATTTGAACAAACACTTGAACATGTTACAAGTTGGAAGCTCTTAGGGTATCATGTTCACATGCTATCCAATGAATTTGGATTGATAAAAGGAGTCTAGCTAGAAAACTATGTTCTTAGGTATTTCCATAAGGAATTGTTTATGTCTACCTACTCCCATTATATTCAACTTAATTATAAACAATAAGGATATGTGGCCAAATGTGTACACATATGGACCCTCTACTTCCTCCCATCATAAGGAAATTAAACTATCTAGAATACCTAAAATACAAAAGAATGAAGTATATTCAACATTGAAATAGGTTAACCATGAAATGTATATTACATTAAATACAAGTAAATTGGCGAAAGAGTCTTGAATAAGGCTCATCAAATACATTTATAATAATTGATTGATCTAAAATTAAACGCGTAGTACCTATAAGCTGAGTCGAACTACATAGAATCGATTATCAATTTTTGTATTTCTTAATGAACAAACTTGGGAAGTCTCATAATCAAATATATATTTATAATTTCTCCAAGCCTATTTTATCCTGACTTAAAGGTATTTTATTATCTAACTTCTCGATTAAAAATGAAACCCTTCATAATTTTTCGTAAAAAGATAAAATTAGCACTACAACACATGTTGTTCTTTATTTCTCTTGAGCTTCACAAGGGCTGAGCGAGCAAGTGAGAAGCTTTTGAGACTAGAAATCTTAGATTCCACAACCTCCTTCCACATTGGGATACCCTTTCTTCTTTCTTAATTTTTATCTTATTTTAGTTTAATTTTCTACTTAGTAGTCATGAATTTCAACCCATTTCTTTCGCCTCTACCTCGTGTCGCATGTCACAATATTCTCTGCGAGGTAGCTTCTTTATTCAACAAATATCAGAGTCGAACACATGAAGAAGATTTCCACTAATGAATTTCATCAAGTAGTTGTTAAAGACATTAATTTTTCCAACAATCTTGTCGACGACATAGATATTTGTGCATTGAACTTTCATCTGGTATCATCGTTGTAACAACTCAAACTTTCCAACTAGGTCTTAAGGTTTATTATGCATAAATTTAATACTTTACTTTGAGAACAAAAGACAAGACCAAATCTTTCAAAAAAAAAATAACGAAAATTTCATTATAAAAGAGTTTGTCAGATCCCCTTAAAATAGTAAAATCGAGTTTAGCTAAATGGAAAACAATAAAAGATGTCTTAAGTCTAATGCGAAAATAAATGACTCAAGACCATACCTATAATTTTCTCAGTTCTCCTTAACCAGCTGCTACAACATGCACCAAAACCAAGGAAAAAGTTAATTTGTAAGAAAATGATGAGTATTGTATACTCGGTAAGAATCCCTTTTATAGAGGTATTACATGTAACCAGACAATGCATAATACATGCATTAAAGAGCAAATATAGCAACAAAACACTCATGTCCAAATCATAATTTTATGGTTTTGGTCTCATGTTAAACATTCAAAATACACTAAACTAAAAGGAAATCAATATAAGTAACATTGTTGACTACATGGGATATAACCCTCTAATGGAGTTCATTAGCTCGCAGTATAAATATAGGATACAAACTCTTCCATCGAGACCTGTTAGCCCGCAATATAGAAAGAGGACCAGCAAGTCCACGATTTAACCTATAAGGGAAAGAATCACCGTTTAGGTCCAACAATATCACACAAGCATTTTAAGTATCATTAAAGATCAACATCACCAGTTAGACAAGTAAATCTATAGCAAGAACACATGCTTAACAACCTCAAATTCACATCACACTCTATTCTATAACAAGCTAACAAGCTTGGACTATTGGTCTATAACCTAAACTATGCAAGTCCAAATCCAACGAAATACAAAGCAACACAACAATCTACGTGGGATTCTGTCTTATTTAAGATATGTTAAATGCATACAAGTATATCCAAATCAAGTGAAGCAACTAGAACGCAACTTTTAAAATCCTATTATAAATTAATCTACTACATACTTGTCATGCACCACAATAAAGGCAAATTCTTACCTTAGTCGATTTCATGATCAATACACCATTTCAAGCAACTTGGTAGCGAACGTGCAACAAATTACAATAACAAACTCAACTAACGACTATACACAACACAAAATATAAGAAGAAACAAATATATATATATATATATATAGAGAGAGAGAGAGAGAGAGTTCATGTCAATGACTGAAATACATTCAAGGTGAGACTCGAATTTGAGTCTGACGTCGGGTGTTAGGGAGCAGAATAAGGGTGCGTTATGTGTGAATAAAAAGAATGGAAAATATAATGATTGAGTTTAAGTTTTGAAGTTGTGAAGGCCAATAACTATAAATAGTTATTTATAAGCTCCCAACCAAACTTATATCTTTTAATGAAATTGATGGTGTTTAATAAATAAAAGGAATAATATATCTTATCATTAAATTCCAAAAATACAGGACATTAAAAAATTCTCCACTAAAAGAACTTTCATCCTCAAAAGTAAAGTTAAAGTAAGAAAAATTCAGGATAGTGAGACTGGATCTTGCTCTCACGCTCCTTGGTTGTTGTTTCCACTCCCGAGCTACGCCAAAGAATGTTAACAATCGAGATCTCATGGTCATGTAAAACTAACTAATTCCCGCTAGAATCGACACAGGCTAATTCATTAAGCTAAGTTCAACACTCAGCTTAAGGGACTCTCAAAGACTATTACATGTGACGAACACGTCACATAACCAAGAAGCACGAAAACATAAAGTACATCATAACCAACGAATTGGTGATAATAGCATCTGTCAAAACTACAAGACATATCCTCTCTTGGTAGAAGTTTCTTGCAGTCCTTAAGCACGTGCATCGAGGACGAGATTCTCCTATTGCAAAATTTGAGCTATCTTTACCGGAGCTACTGGAACAGCTTCCTCTAGCAGCCGGTGAAAATTTTTATTATTGATGTGTAATAAATCTATAACTTAACTTTTCTAAAACAAACTTACAATTTAACTAAAATTAAAATAGTAACACTTTTGGAGTAAGTCGTTTTCTTTGTCAAGTCATTTTCTCATTCTACATTTAAAATAATGAGCCCTCACCCCATCATCTTCATAACCTAAAGTATCCTAACCCTAAACCCTATCTATTATTTCTACCTTTATAGCCTTTCCTTTAATCAAGCCTCTAAGCTAAACACTTTCACACTTTGCCCATTACTTTCAACTTTTTTTCCTTTCTCCTTTGGTAACTAATTTTTCTCTCTCTTTAGGCAAGTTAAAAGCTACCTTATATGATCACCCTTCATTCTAGCCTCAATTATTTTATATCATTGCCTTTCCTCCATTGTTGAAGCATGATTTAAATTGAATTTTGAATTAATTTTCAGATATTTATGTTTCAAAGTTTTTTTAACTTCTAATATATGCATGCAAGTTAATAATAATGACCAAAATCTTATTGGAAGAAATTAGAAAAAAATATCTAGATTTACAGATTAAGTCACATTGTATTGAACTATGAAAATTCCTTATCTCTCCAACTATATGTGCAGCTCAACTCTATGGTGGGTGCCTCTCTACTTTGATGGGAACATATGAGACTTATTAAGAGACATACTAAGACTTATTAAGAGACATACTATCTTAATTAGTTTTCATTTATGTTCTTAGCTTGCTACACTTTTTCAAATTCATGAAAATACAATTTTTTTTTTTTTTTTTGAAGGAAAACTTACGAGACTTAACAAATCTAGAAAACAATTAAAGATATGGACGCTTTCAAAAAAAATTAACAAATTCAGTCATTAGTATTAATGAGTATTGTCATATATCTTCTTATAATACTGGTATTAATGAGTATTTATAACACAGTATTAAAACGTATTAATGATTATGAATGTAAATACTTTAGAATTTAGCTACATTTGTGATTACTTTGTGAGAAGAGCTCATCTAGTACAATTTTTCTTTTTTTAAATCAATAATATTTAGAGAGAAAGATTCGAACATATAACTTTTTAACCATAAGTTATACACCATACTAGTTGTTAGAGTATTAATGTTAGTATTAGTGTTAGTAATAGTTTATTAGAATTTCATAATTTGGTGATAATCTAGTTTAACGCCACAGTCACGAGTCTGATCTTGGAAATCAGTATTTGATTCTAATTTATTTTAGAGCAGTATCATCCTCTATGTAGGGTTTGTGCTCCTCTCCCCCAATTTGTACTTAAAAAGAAAAGTAATAGTTTATTAGAATTAATGTCAATTTATGTAAAAAGAAGCTTAGGGTTTATTGTTTTCCTATTTAGTTTTTTTAAACTATGTGTGGTACACAATATGCCTCCACCTTTCTTTGTAATGAAATCCTTCATCTCCAATGGAGTTTTTTCAATAATGGCTATCTCTATTTTTCTTCAATATTCCGTTACTAGTTGAGTTAAGTAATTGTTGGTCTAAGACCATGTAATTAAGAGTTATTGTATGACGAAATACTTGGTAAATTATTTTCTATAAGCAACTTTTTAGACAGTTCTATCTCAAAAAACATTTTAAAGCAATTTTGAAGATTTTTAAAAATTTTTAAATGATTTCTTAATATTCAACCAAATTCTAAAATTATTTTTTCAAAAAAATTTGATGAGTTAAAATGATTTTTCACTATTTCAATAGGTAGGCCAAAAAAAACTCTCAATTTCATATATTGGATGGTACAAATAAGATTATTTATTGAACTCTCTTGTATATACATAATTCGCTTCTTTAAACTCTTTAGTCTTGTATATATATACTCAAACAAAGCCATTCTTGAAATAAAATTTGAAAAATAAAAATAAAACCTGTCTAAAATGTATACAAACTCTTCCAACATCTTCATTATTAACAGTAATAGGTGCAGATGAGTTTGTTGTGCAGCCAAAATAATAATTGTCACGGATGGTTTTAGAAAGAGAAATATTTACATAATGTCTGAGCATGATGTATAAAATAATGTCCTAATATGGGCCACAATCTATTTTTGTTTATTTTATTATGTCCACCTATGTAGCCTAATATGGGCCACAATCTATTTTTGTTTATTTTATTTTTTTATCTTTTGAATTTAAAATCAAATAGATTGTGGCTCATATTAAGCTACATAAGTGGATATTATTTTATATATGATGCCCGGGCATGATGCAAATATTTCTCTTCTAGAAAACAGTTTTGATAGTTAAAGTGAATTTAACCTAGTGATAACTAACATGTATTTTTTAATAATACATTAGAAATTCGAATTTTCCAACCTTCAAATATCCCTGGGTGGAACTGTATTATGTAAATTATATTAGCAAGTTTTTTTTTTTTTTGAAACAATTATATTAGCAAGTTATATTCTTTGGACATAGTATTTCCTTTTTATATATAATTCTTCCAAAATAATATTTTAATTATTTGTTAGGTTGTTACTTTTTTTTTTTTTTTTTGAAAACTATGTTGTTAGTTGATTTTTAAAATTTTCCCGAATAATTCTTTATATTTTTTGTATAATTAGAATGTAAATTTTCTCCATATAGAAACGCTAAATTATTTTTTTTTAGAGGGAACAAACAAATCGTACACTCTCAATAATATAAGAGTCAAATACCAATTTTTAAAATTGAATTCATGACTATAATATTAATTAAACTGAAATTACCACTAAACAATGAAATCAACTAATCCTTTTCAATCTAAATTATCATATTAAACCTTAAGAAGAAGATTACAAAAAAAAAAAAAAAAAAAAGAAGAGGAGGTTAAAATTAAAATTATCGTATTTGAAGGCTTTAAAATGAGTTGTGATGGTGTGGGGGATGGTGGGCACAAAGCTGCGAGCTTCTACTTAGGGCTTTGAAAATGAACTCTTCAAAGTCAAATCTCTGACAAGGGTGTTTTTAAATGATGAACTCAACTTACTCCAATTAATCCAAGTACTGAAATATTTGAGTAGGATTAATTTGTAACAATTTGACCGACATCTTATATGACCTAATAAATAAGAAGATACAAGTTCGAAATCACTACCTCTAAATGTAGTCAAACTAAAAATAAACAACATTCAAAACCTTTAATGAAAATCAACACTACTAAAATAAGGGATTAAATGATACTTATGGAAAATAAAATTCAAGAGAAGAGACAATTATAGTGTCATAAAATAAAACGCACGTTTTATGATACTTTAAAGTGTCATCTAAATATAATACATGATTTGGGCTACAATGATAGCAGTAAAGTATCATCTAAAGTGTTTTCATGACACTTCTTAATAAGTGTCATCTTAAAAGAATAGATGATGTGTGATACAATGATTGTAGATAAGTATCATCTAAAGTCTATTAATGACACTTCATTTGAAGTATTATCTAAAATTAATAGATGATGTTCGATATAATGATGGCAAAAATGTATCATCTAAAGTGTTTGTGACACTTTTTTAAAATTTTCGTATCCCATTTTTGTAGTAGTGCAACCACTTTCAAAATACTTTTATCAAACATAAATCCTCTTGCTTAGGTGTCCTAAGAAACATCCTCATAAACCAAGTAAATTAGGTGCCCATAACACATATCTTTTTATTCAAAAGAAATCAACATAAGAAATCAAAGTTTTAAAATAAGGTTGTAGTTCTTTTTCCTCTTAATTAACTTATCGGTTAGTTTCCTTTTCTTTTTAAATCTCTCAAGTTTGATCATCATAATTATCGTAGTTGTATTGACTCAATAATCGGGAGATGATAACTCGATGATTTTTATCTCCTCCATGGATGTATATATACATATAAAATAGAATCTAAAAATATTTATAATAATCTACAAAAAAATAAAAGATTACAGCAAACCAAAACTAATGTATACAATATTTTTAATCTAATAGACTCTCTCAAGTTGGACGATATAAATTTGAAAATTCAAACTTTGGAACATATAGAATAGAATGAATTTTAGAAATCTAGAAGAAACTGTCACTGATTAAATGATAATCAAGCCCAATATATCTGGTCTTCTCAAAGAAAATTGAGTTATTCACCAAATAGATTGCAGTGTGCTTGTCGCAAAACAAAAGAGCTAACCTAGAAATAAGGACCTAAAGATCAGAAATAAGATTAAGACAACCATGACAATTTACAAATAGCGAGAGTTAGTGCTCTATATCCGGCCTCTGTAAACGACTAGGACAATACTTTACTTTTTGGATTTCCATGAAATCATATTTTCATCGAGAAACCCCGCAAGAATTGGTTGTGGGGTGTTGTTGATCAAAACATGAGACTTAAATCACCAAATGCTTTAAGACAAATTTTGTTGATAGAGTAAAGAAAAGCATTGTTCACATCAAGTTGTACAAATGATCAGTTTCTTCGAACTCTTGAAAGTAAAAAAACTCGAATTGTTACTAATTATGCAACTGATGTAAATATCTCAATGAAATTAGATTTCCTGCTGAGTATAAGATTTTTCCACTAAACGAGCCTCATAAAATTTCACAAATCCATCGTTTTTATACTTAATATTATAGATTCACCGACCATCCAACATACGGCTCATATAATGCAAAAACATATAAAGAAAATTTCCTCAAATCATTATCGAATGCCTAAAAATGTATAATAATTGTGCAGGTTCCAAAGTGGTAAGAAATAATGGCCTAATATTAAGCATAGGGAGTCTAAAATTCCATTCAGAATAAACAGATGAGGCAGTCTAATATTTCTCTTTTTTTTTTATTTCTTAAAAAAAATTGTAAACCTTGAAAATCAAACAAGAGTTAAAATAAAATTAGTGTGAAATTAAACTATGATTTAAATTAAATATTTCTATTTATTTTTATTTTTATTTTTTTGGAAATTTTGTGAGATATTTATTCGACTGTGTGACAATGGGACTTGTTGTTTGATACTTATTACTTGAAATGGATCGGCCTGATTTTTCTTTCTTTTTTTTTTTTGAAAATATAATAATTAAGAGTAAGGAAATTCAAACTCATGACTCCATAATTAACATGTATACATTGATGTCATTGAATTATTACTCTTGTTGACATAGATCAACATGAATAGACCTTATGCCAACTCTTGAATCAAATAAAAAAAATATATTAGATTTAGTCAATTGAGTACAATGGATTACTAATTTCATTCAACATTAATTTAAATCAACCAATTAGATTTAACCGTATGAATTCAAGTAAATAAAGTTAAATTACAAATATTTAGAAAAGTTAGAATTTTATCAATATTTAGAGAATATTTTTAAGGTTTTATCAACCATAAAGACAGATTTTTTAAATTCAAGATTATATTAAATAAACTTTAACTTTTTAACATTAAATTTATAATTTAACTAAGTAAATAGTAAATGAGTTTATTTTTAAAAAATAGTAAATGATAATCATTTGATAACATTTGATAAGTATTTTGTCTTTAATTTTTTAAAAAAAATTAGGTTTATCAAAAAAAAAAAAAAAAAAAACTAAGCATATAAACATTATGATTTTGTTTTTAAACTTAGGCTTAGAATTTAAATGTATTTTTCTTTATGAAATGTGCTCAAACAATTTGAGAAAACCAAGCATAATTTGCAAAAAAAAAAAAAAAAAAACTATAGTTTTTTTCTTTTGAGAATGCAAAAAAAAAAAGAGACTATAGTTACTAGCCAGCCTTTGGGTTGTACTCATAAAAGTCATCAAACTTTCCCTCTGTGATTTAGTTCAAAAACAGCTGTAAACAATAGAATTAAATTTGAAGTGAGTAGAGAAGTATTCTTCTTTTTAATTCAAGTGAGTGGAGAAGTATTCTTCTTTTTAATTCAACCCTATTTATGTATGCGAATTCGAATACCTTTTAGTTATTAAATCATACATCACCGAATTTAATATAGTTGGCTAATGAAACATATTTGTAATCTGATGATGAATTTTATAAAAATAAAAACAAAAACATTACTGAAAATGAGAAGAAATGTAAACAATGAAATGATAAGTAATGAAATCAATAAATAACCAATTTCAGTAGCATTTCTTCATTACAATTTGTTAATATTGAGTACTCAATCAATATTGTTGATGAAACTCATAAAGGAAAAAAAAAAAAAAAAAGTAAACAGCTTACACCCTTAACAACAAAGGATTATCTATAAACAAGCAAAATAATATCAGAAGTTCCATACTACAAGGGAACAAGTTTGTTGAAATAATAGTATCGTTACGACCGCCTTTTATTAAGGTTTTCGGGCGGGATAAACTGCATCGGTCTATTGCCTCAGGGTTTGCAGAATGTACTCAGCGTAAAGATCCCTGCACATTAAGTCAATTCAAAAATCTTGTAAGAAAAAAGGATGAAATGAAACTATAGAATGTAAGAATATTCACTGGTTCTGACTGTAGACTTGCATTGAGTACTGTATAGCATCACGAGCAACGTTTGAAGGTAAGAAATCATTAACTGCCACCTCCTTGTTTTCATTCTTTTTATCTGTCATTCAATATGGTTAAGGAATTTCTGTCACTCAACTTCAAACTTTAACATGTAGAAATATGTATCTAACTTCTTTTTTTTATATTCGTGAGTGTCCAGATCGCTTATATGCACCTCGACTATTCACATGGAACAATCCGTCTAACTCTACAATATTTGAATGTCAAAAAAATGAATAGGAAATTGATTTCTAGGTAAGTAACTTTTTTTTATATCCATGAATGTTCAGAACGCTTACATGCACCTCATCTATTCACATGGAACCACCCGTCTAACTCTACAACATTTGAATGTCAAAAAATTGCAGGTATGTAACTTTTTTTTTATATCTATGAATGTTCAGAACGCTTACATGCACCTCGTCAATTCACATGGAACAACCCGTCTAACTCTACAGCATTTGGATGTCAAAAAAATGCGTAGGAAATTCATTCCTAGGTATGTAACTTTTTTTAATATCCATGAGTGTCTGAGCTAACTTATGTGCGCACCTCGACTATTCTCACAAGACAACCCATTTGACCCTACAATATTTGGATGTAAAAGAACAGGTTGGGAAATAATTTGTAGGTAAGTGGCTACCATAGATTGAACCCACAAGAAAATGTATGTGATGTTGAATGAAAAAGAGTTATGAGATTTTGAAACGGGTTTGAAAGGATACAGTCTTCGAAGAAGCGGCGAATCTCGGTGAGACGGTGAGGGGGAAGCTCTTTGATGTCAGTGTAATGCTTGTATTCAGGATCATCAGCACAAACTGCAATGATCTTATCATCTTTCTCTCCCTGGATCAAAACCAACAATTTTATTTGAGTAAATTAACTGAATGAGAAAACACAGCAGGTTTTGTTTGTTTTCATTGCTTGAAAAGTACCTGATCAATCATGGGCATTAGTCCAATGGCTCTAGCCCTGAGGAAACAGCCAGGAATAACTGGTTCCTATAAAAAATAAAACAATACAATTTTTTGTCAATCATCACTGTCAATGAAAAACGCAAATACAGAATCTCGAACTTCTTTGCGGTTTTTTCGGCGAATCCGAAAATTAGAGACAAACTGGATTGCATTCTAAATTTCTTAGATGTATTAACTCTTCCCCTTACACAGGAGACAGATTATAATGCAATACCAAAAATTTGAGCTTATGATATGCCTAATAGTTTGCAAGTTTGGCACTTAACCATGCAACAAGATCTGTCAGTGTCATATACTCTGCTTCAGTATGTGAGATTAATGAGTGAATAAAAAACAGTAATGTTCAGAGAATAACCTGCATAAGAACAAGAACATCCATAGGATCGTTGTCTTCACACAGTGAGCGCGGGATGAAGCCATAATTATGTGGATAGACGACTGATGAATACAGAATCCGATCAACCTGTTCATTATGGATTGAGTCAGAACATCCCAAAAAAAATTCATACGGATGGAAAGAAACATTTTTGAGATCCAAAACATATGAAGTTTTAGGTCATAAAGTGAAAATCCCATGGCCAGTAAAGAAAGAAGAAAGCATTATTACTCTACTTTATAGATTATTCTCACAGGACAATCTAGTCTTACTCTTACTAATGATGGTATTTATTGATATCAAAGATTGAGATATTTTCAAATACCTTGATCAGCCCTGTCTTCTTGTCAAGTTCATACTTAACTTTGCTTCCCTTTGTAATCTCAACAACCTGTGGTGTTCACAATCAATCATGTGAAATTGCAAACAGAAAACATAAGAAATTCTTGTATGGAGGGAAATGAACAGAAAACATAGAAAGAAGCTATTGGGTTTTTGCAGGCTGAACTAAATTAGTCTTAAACATGGATATTGTTTCACAGTGACTTTTTTTTTTTCTGATAACCGAGAATCGGAACTTTGACACACTACATAACCGGGACACCCGCACCCGTCTCAATGTCTAGACTCAAGGAAACAACAAGGATTTTCCAATTAAACTCACTCATGATTTTTGAACCTGAGACCCCTAAGGGAGTATACCACGTATACCCCAAGCTTCTACCAACGATATCGGTCCTTGGGGACAGGAAATATTATTTTTAAAAGGACAAACAATTATAAGGACAACCCATTATAACATGAAAGGCAATTTCAATTAAAGCATAAACCATTATAAGTACAAACTCATGCACATCATGGGGATTCTAAAATATTTTCACCTGCCCTTTCTCTAATTCAATGCTATAATGAGACAAACCAAATGGGCCACAAAAACAAGAACCTAATCTTCAAAACCAACATTCCACTTTTCTAAAATATCAGATTCAGAGATGAAAAAACATACACAATTGAAAATGGAAGGAGCCTCAGGTCCTGCAAACAAGCAAAACAGAACAAAATCAGAAACAACAACAACAACCAAAATGACAATAAAAAAAGATCAAACAGATATGAAAAAAAAAAAAAGTACCAATCTCAAGATCATGCCAAGGATGAGCAGCAACAGATCTTCTAGACAAAGACGAAAGAATCCTCTCATTCAACTTGGGAGCCTTAGGCTTTTCACCGCTGGCATTCTCTTCGGTACTCATCTCTAACATAAACCCACAAAATCAAATCAAAATTAAAGCCACAAAATCGTCGAATTCGAGATCGAGAACCCAAATTAACGAAAACCCAGAAAGAATCAAAGGCTTAATCGAAATGGGTACCTGAAAATTTGGCGAATGAAAGGGATTTGAAGGGAAAAGAGGAGAGATGAGATTGGAAAAATGGGAAAGAATTTGATATGAAAATGGAGAATTGAAGAATGAATTTATAGGGAAGATCAAGAAGAGGGAGTCGAATTGATGGGGGAGAGAAGGAAGCTGGTTCTTACATTTGTTTGTTACTTTCGACGTTTCGAATTTTTTTTTGGTCTTCTTTTCGCACGAATGAACAGGGTTGCCATGCCTTTGCCTTGCTGCTAGCAACTTTGATTTTTATTTCTATTTTTTAATTCTTTTTGAAAATCTAAATTTTAAATATAAAAAGGATGTGATGTGAAATCTTTTTATCCCCTTTTTGTTGAAATATTTGTTTTGATTAGAGTACGGAGTTTTGTTACTCCCTCAGACATCAATAACTGGTCTGTAGGTTGTAGTGAGATAAATAAGACCAATGGAGACATAATTGAAACTAGAGATGTCTATCGGGCGAAGGGTTGGGGAATGGCTTTTCCGTCTCCGCCATAAAATTTAATCTCTTCAAAAAAAATTTCGGGTATCGGGGTAGGAATTTTCAGCAGAAATCGGGTTCCTCACCGGAATTTTTTTTCAATTTAATTTTTTTTTTCATTTTTTATATATTTTTTGGATAAAAAATTCAAAAAATTAGATTTTTTTAAAAAAATATCTATAAGTTTCTACTATAATGTTAATTATCAAAGAAAATATTCATATGCATAGAAAATATCATCAACAAATATATATTTATTTGAAAATTAAATGAGTAGAATTAAGAAAAAATATTAAAAAAAAAAAGATAAAAGATAATCACGGCAGGGATGGGTCTCCACGAGGAAAATGAACATCCCTAATTGAAACGTGTCTACAAATTAATGTCATAAAATGGTTTTGAATAAAAGACCTCAAGAAGAGCCTACCCTCAAATAGGGTGTTCAAATAACTCAACAATGTGAATAACCCGAACCAACTCAACTCAATGTGATTGAATGGCTTGGGTTATCAACTAATTTCGATTGGATTGTGGATTCAAACAAATGAAATTTTCTTGTATTGAATTGGTTCTTGAGTTGATCCACAATTAATTTGGATAAACTTTAGCTTAACTAAATTTGTAATTTTTTTTAAAAAAATAATCTATAACATAATTATATACCAATATTTATTTTATTTAATTAAAAATTAGGACATTTTATTCCCCAATATTTTTTTTAAAGTCTTTAAAATACATATGTCGTGATAAATAGAAGTTAAATTGTTAACTAAAGCTATTACGTTGATTTCTAGAAAATTGAAAATAAATAGCAAGTATATATTCGAATTATAAACAAAAAAACTTAACCTAATGACTCAACCTAAAAATATATGTGTTGGGTTGGAGCAAATTTAGATAAGAAACATTGGGGAGGCTAAAAATTGTGTAAAACCTACAATAACGAAAACTTTGTT
The DNA here is from genome assembly GCA_037833695.1 of Sechiopsis laciniata. Classification (NCBI taxonomy): domain Eukaryota; kingdom Viridiplantae; phylum Streptophyta; class Magnoliopsida; order Cucurbitales; family Cucurbitaceae; genus Sechiopsis; species Sechiopsis laciniata. The sequence goes on along the minus strand of JBBMKA010041956.1, from coordinate 6,008 downwards.
TATAAAAAAAATATATAAAATAAAATTAGAGAGGAGATCCATGTAGGATAAAATATATATATATATTTAAATATAATATAGGCTCGTTTATATAGGTAAAATACATCATTTTTAAAATTTTGTGTCAGTGTTCGCGGAATATTCGCCAGTGTTCATGTGAAATATTAAGCAACAATGTCAAGCACACATGCATGTCGATCAAATGTATGATTTAAAAGTGTGAACAACATCCTCAATAGTTGTATAGTTTTTAATGACGGTTAAAGTCCGTCATTAGAAATCTATGTGTTTTTGTTTTAAAGGTTTTAATGACGGTTAATCTTCGACCTCATTCGTTTTTTTTGTTTTTTTTTTTTTTAGAGAAAGTTTTGTTCATGATTTAATTTAAGCCAATGTTGGCTGCCGAGGTGAAACTAAACTTATGCTATTAAGCTATCATTTTGTTCAAAATCGTAATAAACAAAGGGGATGTTTGTTTGTTGAATTTATGGAGGACTTAAAATGAGTATTTACTAAATACTCATAAAAAAATCATATCTAAATGAGTTATTGTAACGAATAAAAAAATTTCTCATTTTTACGACTAAAAATAACTCATCATTGCTCACTTCTAATAAAGCATTTCTAATTATTCATTTCTAACTATTCAAAATAACTCATTTTTAACCATTTATTTTTTATCATTATTTTTTAACTACTCAAAAGAATAACTCATATAAAATTTATAGATAATTATCTATAAAAAAAATAATAAAAAATTTTAAAAATCACATTCAATGAGCTTTTGGCGACGGCTTTCATTTTCTAACTACTCAAACGAACTACGTAATACATCATTTGGCTCAAATTACATAAAAGTCCAATAAGAAAATATAAAAACGTGATTAAAATGCTTTCTAGGTTTTAAGGGTGTTGCCCCCATAGAGTGCTTCGCCCTGGACCCTAACTCGCTTACTAGACAGCGAGACCACATACTGAGCATGTTGAATAAAATCGGCATGACAACCCTAGAGAGAGGATTAGGGTTTCTTAAGGTTTTATAATACTTTTTCGTGTGAGGCTAATTAAACAAATTGATTGACTTTTTACTAAATAATAAATTTAACCAAGAATACAGGCAATACAATTTTCAAACACCTTATTTAATTATAGTATTAAGATTGGTAAAGAATGTGTCAAGATAAAATTATATCAACCAAAATAAACATATAAGAACAATTAATATAATAATATCAATTGCAAAAATAAAATAGGATAAGAATAGAGAAATCGGCATTGTGAATTTAAAGTGGTTCGGCACAACCAGACCTACTCCACTTCTCAAGCTCCTATGGGTATTTGACTAGAGAAACAATTCTTTCTACGGCTTGGAGTCAAACCGTTACACATTCTTTTTACAAGAGCAAGAACAAACTCAATCTTTTCTACGACTGAAGATCAAACCGTTACAATCTCTCTTGTTGAGATCAAGAAAGAACCCGCACAATAATTTGGAAATAAATAATCAAGATGAACAAACTCTCTCAAAGAGTGGGTTTGAAAATTTAACTCTCACAAATCCAATCTTCACAATATAATAATTTCTCTCCTAAGAATAAGATGATAATAAAAAATAAATAAAATTAAAAAAAGAAAAAAAAAAAAAAAAAGCTTAGAGAGAGCAACAATGAAATCTTCTTTATTTTGTAGGATTGAAAAATATAAAATTTGGTGTCTTCCATTTGAAAAAGAAGATTAGAGTTTAAATAGATATGAAGAAACAAAGTTATCGTTAGACAAAATACATAATAATATTATAACATTCAAAGTTATCGTTAGACACAATTGTATAATAATATTATAATATTTAAAAGTTTTCATTACACACAACTTATAATAATATATGATTTTCTTTTCTTTTTATTTTTACTTTTACTTTTGCTTTTTCAAAAATTTATAGTCGACACATATTCGAATAATAATATAATAATATATACTTTCATTTTCTTTCTACTTTTCTTTTACCTTTTCTTTTTAAAACACAAAAGAAGTTTCATGTGTCAAACATCTAATGCTCCACATGTTGCTCTTTTATCGGTCAAATTTTTGCTACGTCATTGCATTTGAATTTACAAACTTGTTTAGATTTAACTTTTTTGTTTCAACTCTGATTTCAATCACTCCAAATACGTTAGAATTGTTATCCTAAACTCTACATAATGGATACTATAAAATACTATAATTGTTAGTAAGATTAAGTTTGTTATCATCAAAATATTAATTAATTAATTAAAATTAATTCATTTGAGATAAAAGCCAAAAAGTCAATGGAGTATTCATAGCGCAACATAGTTCAAGACATTTCAACAAATCTCCATCTTAATTTAAACTCTCTCACGAATAAAATAGTTGTACTCATACTTCAGTCTCTATCTCATATGGTCTTCACAAAGACCATCAACAATGTTAAACATTTAGCAATTTCAAAACAATATTGAAACTTGTCATGTGGCATTGCCTTAGTGAACATATGAGTCGGATTATCAGTAGTATCAACCTTCATCACTTTGACTCTCTTTTCATTTCGTATAAAATGATTCACATCTATGTGCTTAGTACATTATGATGAACATGATCCTTTGTCAGCATATTGCACTCATACTATCACAATACGCAACAACCTGATCATGATGTAAACAAAGATCACCAACTAGCCCTTTCAGTCACATTCTCTCTTTAACAACCTTGTCAACGCCATGTACTCTACTTTAGTTGTAGACAAAGTAACTATAAGTTGCAAGGTTGCTTTCCAACTAACAATACAACTACCAAGAGTGAAAACATAACTAGTCATTGTTCTTCATTCTCAACATCTCTAGCCTAATCAAAATCTAAACATTATACCTCATTTTCATAAACAAGACCAACATCATATGTACATCTTGTTGGGTTTTTTCCAAAATATTACGAAGAAGATTGTTCCACATCGAAATGGTTCAAGGAATCATAAAGGTTCAATGAATCATAAAGATTCAAGGAATCGAAAAGGTTGAAGGAATCAGAAAGCTAAAAAGAAGTGGTATGCTTCAAACACTATAAAAGGAGCAAGTGGCATTGGTTTCAAAGCATCCTTGTCAGAAACACTTTAAGCTTAGTGTATTAACTCTAGTTAAATTCATTTTGTATTCTCTTGTGGAGAGTGGAACAAAGGGTGTGAGTAGTATAAGCTTTGAAGAGACCGTTTATGTGAGTGGGGTTGAAGAGAGAATTTTGTGTGATTGTAACAATTTTTCATATAGTGGAAGTTCTTTCTCTATGGGATTTTTTCTCTGATTTTCGAGTTTTTTCACGTACATTCTTGTGTTATCTATTATTGTTTTTCTTTTAATTTCTCAGTTATTTTCTACTTATTCCTGCGGTAATTAGGGAATGTTTCTCAATACATCTAAGTATTGATAGCTATTGTCCACCATATGCATAGCCCTCGTGACTTTGTTTTTTGTTTTGCCCCAAAAAACCTCATACGTATCGAAATGGTTGTCCTCCCTCATATACCCATGATCTACCTCTAATCTAACCAATCTAAGACTACAATTAATTTGTATTCTTAACGATCTTTCCTTTGAACAAAGTACCATATACGAATCTCCCTCATTAAATAGTTATTTTCCCAATTGAGAACCTTTTAGAGTACTCTTCACCGGAGAACTTATTTCAGAGGCATTCCCACCAAAGTACTTATTTAAGAAGCACTCCTACACCAAAACACTTATTTCACTTAATCATGAGCACACAATAGGGCTCAACAACAAATTTTCATTATAAACTATGTCATATACCATATCGAGTCTCACAAATTCTTTGTTAGTAAGTGAGTGGAATCATCTAATACTCTTTATTAAGGACGACAACCATGGACATATTTCCATATAAGTATGATATTGTTCGATTTGGGTATAAGCTTTCATGACTTTATTTTTCATTTCACTCAAAAATGCTTCATATCAATTGTAGATGCATGATTGTTTTCACTTACCCATAATCTATCACTGATCTAACCAATGTGGGACATTTTGTTTGTATTTTCAACAACTCCCAAACCTAAAATCAAAGTGTAGTTTCATAAGTATTGTTTTTCTAATAAATAAACACTTATTTTATTAGAGATTTTTTATGAGTAACCAAAAAAAGAAAATAATTCTATAGATGTCTAAATTTAAGAAGAAAAAAAACAAATATAGCAAAAACTTACTAATCAAGTTAAACTAATTACCACAATTAATTGGTGTTGTTCGACTTAAACGACTATAGGTGTAGTATTTATGTGTATGGCGCAAGTTAATCATCTGTAATTTACCTGCTCCAATTTGAATGAACCATAAATCATATGAATGTAGTTCCTAGATTTAGTATATAAATACGGTTTGATATTCTCTAGAATTTCTTATGAGATTTCTTAAATATTTTATAAGATTTACTAAAAGATTTGTTACAAAATTCTCTAAAAGTTAATATTTTGTTATTATTTGGGTAAAGTTAATGAAAAATTACCTCTTTCTCCAAATTTATCCTAAAATATCATACAAAATGGCTCTAATATAATGTTTTCAAAAAAAAAAAAAAAGCCTCTAATATAAACCAAAATTTGCCTTATCATTTCGAATAATACTTTTCAAATTGTTATTTAAAAAAAAAAAGTATGTTAAGAAAAACTAGAACAACAATAAACAAAAATGCAAGACAAAACACAACGAATATTTACGTAATTTACTAAGGTATATTAATTATGTTTATGAGTAGAATTGAGAATTATTTTATCAATGGAGATAAGAATATAAATGTTGGTCAAAACGGAGACTAAGTATTTAAAGAGTATATGTGACACTTATAAAACTCGATTACTATATATGACACATGGAATTTTCGCTTTCTCATCCGATAACATAGTTCAATCGTATTTCAACATTTGAATTTCTGCCACTGCTTTAACCCTCGTTGGTTGTACTCAAAAAAAGAGAAAAAAATCAATGGGTTTATACAAAGAATGTTTTCAAAACAAACTAAAATATTGGAGTAGAATTGAAAATTTTAAAAGATCAATAAAATTGAAATCAGCTATATGGGGTTTTCTTTTTTTGTATATTTATTTCTTGATAATAGTCTAAAAAGTATTTTTAGTTCCATAATACTGTAATATAAGTTCTTCGTTATCCAACCAATAATATTTGGCCTTCTTTTCCTTTTATTTTATTTTTTAATTTTTATGTTGTTATTGTATAATGAGCTGCTCTAATATTAAAAATAAATAAGTCAAAAGGTCATGTCTAGTCACTGCCACGATTATAACAGGCTGGATTGCATAGCCATAAGCATATATATCTTTTTATTATTTTTTTTTTTTAAATCCAACTTTTTTTAGATGCCATTTGGATGGCAATGAGATTTTTTTCCCATTTTTTGTTTTTGGAAAATGGCAGTAAGATTTTAAAGCAAATAGTTGTTTGCATGTCTTTTATTTATTTATTTTTATTTCTTTTATTAATTTTTGAAAGTAGTTCTTTGCATGTCTAACAACACTATAATGTATACTTTTTCCAAGAAAGAAAAAGAATTAATTCCTCATCTGCATGGGTACTCATTGGCTTCCAAATCTCCTTTTTTTTTTTTTTAGAATAATTAAAGCTTACCAAAAAAAAGGAAAATAAATTTATTGACTATTGAATTTTGTATATCATAAAGAATTATGCTTGAATTGACCATGAAACTAAATTATAATTGACTACAACAATTAAATCTATTTTCTTTCATACAAAAAATTAATGTTGGATGAGTTTCTAAAAATAAGTGGGGAAGAAAATTATTGTGATAAATTGGGAGAAATTTTGAAGTTTCGTTTTTAACATTGTTATTCTCTAAATTTGTTCCAATTATTATGATAAATTCAACGTTGACAAATTTTAATACCAATGGTGACCAAAATCCACTCAAACATGATAGACTAATTTCGTATATTTAGATTCTCTCTCTCT
>JBBMKA010041915.1:0-21472 GCA_037833695.1 Sechiopsis laciniata | reverse complement strand
GTTTTAGAACTGTTTTAATAAACTCTGGCCAGAGGCTCGAACTATGTTTTGAGTTGTTTTTACTAGATCTTGTTTCCATTTAAAAGAAAGAAGTTTTCGGTTTATCAGTTGTTTCCTGTTTATAACTGTATTTAAATTCATGCATGCTGAGTAAGAACCAAATTTAGGACTATTTTAGAGTCGAGTTTTTACAATGATAGAGTCATAAATTATACACAGGATTATGGGTATCATAAGCCCAGCTATCCCGCATATAACTACGAGCCAATATTGAAGAAGTCTTCAGGGAGATTATGGCCAAAAGCGACGCTGCAATTCAAAGCAACATTGCTATGATAAAGAAACTCGCTGATATGATGATACCCAATTACATTCTCGAACCATCTCTAGAAGATGTCACAGGGAAAAGCTTAGTCAGAAGCGAAGCCGCTCTATCCTCAAGACAGAACTTCAATGCACAGATGGAGCAAGTGGCACAAAAGCAAGAATTCAAAAAATCGGAAAAAGCATTAGAAATCTTAGCACCCCTACAGCTAATAATAAGAAAGAGGTCCCAGTTACTAAGCCAAATAGTTGTTCAGTGTGACATCAATAAAAACCAAGAAAAGGACGAAGTCCGTCAACTAATTACTCACTTCGTGGAAAATGAGCCTGCAACTGAGACTAAAGCAAGGGAGCACCAACTCGCCAAGGAGGAAATACTAGAATAAGCGATATACGAGACCAAAGCTAGCTTCGAAAGTGAATACACTTTGGAAAATATGAAAGTCGCTTCTAATTTGACCCATCCTCAAAATACTTAATGTACTGCTATTCAAAATTACAAACAAAGGATGATGCAACATGGCCAAGGCGAAGGCACTTGGGCCTAAAAGAAGCAAGTGTGGTGAAAAGATAGCTCACGTTGCTAGGCCATGGAATAAGGATTGAAAAGGAAATCAAGGAGGGCGCCATAAAAAGATTTGTAAATGGCCCAGGGAAAAAGCGGGAAGGAAAGGGACAGAAAGACGTGAAGGTTCCACCCCAAAGCATGTAGCATTCCTGAAATGCACTTATTGGTATTTATGAATTCGTGCTTTAATTTTTCATTATTATTTCTTTAGTTATTTCATTGTTATCTTTTAGCAGTACATTGGTCCCAGAATCAAATCTTTTCCAATACGAGTAAAGATTTTATTTATTTCCTTTTTCCCAACAAAAATCTCAACAGCAAGAGATTATAAATACCTGAGCTATAATCGTTAGAACTCACAACCCTAACCTTCGATTACAAGAATCCTTAAGCCTCACAGAAACCCTAACACACCTCTTCTAAGAACTCCCTACGCCAAATGGCCCCCACAACAAGTCAGTCAGTCATCAACCTTGCAAGAAGGAGATGATCGTGAAATAGAAAAAAGGTCGCAGTGCACCGTCTCCAATGAATAGAGGAAATAAACTAGTTTTCAAAAACTTAACCTCTAAACCAGACAAAGGTTCATGCAGAAAATAGACAGAAGTGGGAGAATATTCAAACAGAAATTGCAGAAGGTCGCACCTCTTAAAGTCACTGAATGTGTCACTATCAATAATGACGAGGAATCTCTGAGGCTGACGACACAAACAAGAAGAAAAGATGACAAGGAAGAGATATGGATAGATGAAGGTTTGAAGATTACCTACGACGGATAATAGAGGAGGGGGCCAAGGAAAAAGCCAAAAATAAAGATGCGGGAGTAGAAGAGGAAACATCTGAAGAAGAGGACCTAAAGATAGATGAACCCGTCGAACAAGAAGATCATCAAGGAGTTCGGTCAAAAGAGATGAAGCAAAAAGAGGAAAGAAGGAAGGAGTCAGACGAGTTCTTAGATGAATCAGAAGAATATGAGCCCAAAGAAGATAAGAAAATTGAAATGAAAGAGAGTACACTGAGGCCAGTAGAGCGAGCACCATTTTTCTGCAGCAAAAGGGTAAAGAGGTGGAGAGCAAATGCACCGACCGCACATCAAGAAAAGGATCAAATGTCGGTAGATGAGAATAAAAGAATGTTTAAGAAGTACCCAATGGTGAATAGAAAGTTCGCTTTGGTGCCAACGGCAGATTGCTATATTTTCCTCAAAGAAAAAATGTTTTGCAAGAACAAGGCTTCCAAAGGATTGGGATGTCCATGCAAACAGAATTAGAAATAAAAGCTCTTAATTGGTATGGGTTCGTGCGACCAAAGGTGGATATAAAGGTGGACTGGGTTAGGTAGTTCTTCGCAAACCTCAATGAAGAGAAGCCATACTTCTTAATAGTTGAAATGATAACAATCATCTTTAGAGCGATAGCTTGGAATCGAGCATTCTTGCTCCCCAACATCCCAAGTGTGGAAGGCAATAAGATGATGAGTGCGCCAACAGAAGAGTAGCTGGAAAAATGCTCGAAGGCAATAGGCACAGCGAGGTTAAGTGGAAGGATTCAACTGAAGTTCCAACGGCGATGGTAAAAGCGCAGTTGTCCCACTGGCTAAGTTTCATCAAGACAACAATCATGCCCACTACGCATGAAAAAACAGTAATCAGAAATTGGGCATCACTACTTTACGCCATCAAGGAAAGAAAAAGCATTAATGTTGGGCAGATTATTAAAAGACAAATTCAACGATGCACAACCAATCGCCAAGGAAAAATCTTTTACCCCAACTCAATAACCCAGCTTTGCCTTGATTAGAAAATCATACCAAAGCCGCATGACAGCTTGTTAAAACCATCCCTTTACCTGAGGAAAAGTAGAGGAAAACAGAACATCGAGCGGAGGAAGAGATAAGTCTCGCGAGTCTGGCTAGGAAATGGGACAAGTTCTTCAATAAAGAAAAATCGTATTGGGCATACGCTAAAAAGAGGGACAAAAAGATCAAGGATGCATTGTCAGAACTTGAAATCAAACTCTATGAAATCAAACTCTATGCCTAAGAGTTTCCAGTAAATGTGAAAGAAATGCCAGCAACCTCATTTGAGCTTAGTGGAAGCAAATGAGAATCGAGTGAACATTATTAAAGGAAGTCTCAATCATTTACGCATTGTTAAATTCTTTTCTCATTTTACACAGTCATTTTATAGATAGGATGCATCTTCAATTTTTTAAGCTTTACTTTTATAATATGCTCAACTTTCATTTAGCAGTTTAACAGAAAAGTCTTAGCTTTTTTATAACAATCCCTTAAATAGTATCATCCAACCTTGAGACCTTAATTAAAAACTTTTAATTCTCTGTTGCTAACTCAAATACAGTCACAAACATGCACTTTTTAAAAATTTAAACTTAAAACTGACCTGAACGACGCTGTTGACTTCTTGATTCAGATGATCTAGAAGCCTCAAACTTTCTTTTCTACCTCTCATACTGTTCTGCATTGGAAGTAGTCCCTACCTCAAGTGACTCTCTTGGGTATTTACCATCATAGATTCGAGCCAAGTCTACGGCATCGGCATTCATTTGTGGCATCTATGCTCGAACATCCTGACGAACCTCATGCTTAAGCCCATTCACAAAGGCCTTGATCTTAAGCTCCTCATTCGAAATCAAATGTAGTGCAAAGTAACCGAGCTTAGTAAAAAGTTTCTTGTATGCGGTCACTGACATCTCTCTTTACTTCAGAACAACAAAGGTAGCTAGCTATCTTCTCTTATTGAGCCTCATTGGTGATATATTGCTTCATTAACTCCACTTCTGAAAAAGTTCCATGTAGCTGGGGGCGAACTTGCTGGTCTAGCTCTATCAATAGACTCCCATCACCAAATAGTTGTATCTATCAGCACATAAGCAGCACATCTACGCCTCTACTCATTCCGATAACCCATATTATGGCATATGGTCTCCATGCGAGCTAACCAATTTATAGCATCTTTTGGGTCCTCGAACTTGTTGTCAAACTCCCAAGATTCCATTTTCAGAACTTCCTGATCAACTTTCCACCTTCCACGGCTTTATCTCTCTCTAATGGTCTGGTCGTTAGGGTAGAAGGTATAACCGAGGCAAGTGGGGGCGGCAGGGCTACTATCGGTACTCCATGCTGCTAGAACATTGCTACAAACTGCGTAAACTATGCTTGTGTCTTAGCTCTCTACGAGGCAAGCATGGTCAACAACATCTTTTGAAGGTGCAGTTGTATCCCCTCTAGTAGCTGGTAAAGATATACCAACAGGTGGCTGCTGCTGCTGCTGAACCCTTGGTCAAGTAGAGGACGAAAGCACATCTGTCGTCACTATGGCTGCTATATGACCATCATCTATCGCTGCTACATTTTCCTGACTACGAGCTATCGGTCTCGACATGACTCGCGATCTATACTCGAAAACCACGATCTGTTAGTCCACGCTCAGGATTAACCATATAGACAAACAAAATAATATGTAAGCTTGATACTAAGTGCATTAACCAAAACTCTTATGTAAAATCGACATACCTGACTGTCGCTGGAATGTTGAAGATCATGGGGAAAACAACAACTTACTAAGTAGGTTAGTCTACAGAATCTATGACTTTGTGCTGTGATACCAAATGTAAGTACTTGTAATTAATAACTACAGTTCTCAACCAATTCTAACTCAAAAACACTTACAAACATGCACTTTTCAAAAATTCAAACTTAAAAAAACTGCTACTGTTGAATTTAGTTAAAAATAATCAATAAATAACAAGCCTTTGGCAAGAAGTTTCAAAAGAAAAACAATGTAATGAATAAATGGAATAATTAAATAGAAGGCATTCTGTAAGAACCCGACTCTAAAACAGTCCTACGCCCATTTCTTACTCAGCATGCATGAATTTAAACCATTCAAATTGACCTCAAAATAGTTAAAGGAACCCAAACATTTATAAAGAAAGTGGCAATCCAAAACCATAAATAAAACCAATACAATTTAAAGCCTTTGGCTAGAGTTTATTAAAACGGCACTAAAACGAAATCCTTAAAACAAGCTAACATGCTGAAATCATAAAATAAATGAAGGAGACAATGCAGCGGGCTCCCATGACCATCCACCTACTCCTCTAGCCGTCCTGGTGCTTTCCCAAGTTACTTGGTGGAAAAACTACAGAAATAAAGGTGAGTACAAAGGCACTGAGTAAGAATCCTCAGTCGGGGTACAGTATGCAAGTCACATCATCTACCGTCCTAGCATACAAGCAAGCTAAATAAACAAGCAAACAACCCCATAACATGTCCAGCAACAATATTCTCAAAACTCGAAAGTCTCTAACTCTCGGCTAAGGGATCTAGCTAGGATCTCAGAATGAGCTATCAACATAACTCTAGAATCTTGAGAGTCTCTAACTCTCGGCTAAGGTGATCAGCTCCTTATGCTGATCCTAGACAGTAGGGAGAGTTCCCAAGTGTTGGCTCTAGACAGAATGAAAAGGTGTACTGATACACTAGCCCGAGGGAGCTCTCCTTTAGGCATCTAATGCACATACGTGCACACCGCATGCTGCTGCAAACCAGATAAATGTAGACCTACGCAAACTATACCGGTCCAGGTAAGCATGCCTAAGACTCGGAACAGTGTCCATTGATCCACAGCAGGCGAGAGGCCCTCAGCACCATACTATGACAGCCTGAATCATACCAATTCCTAAAGCTAAAGTCGTCCCAAGGTAGGCTTTCACCGAGGAAAGGACCACGCTCTAGCAGGCCACAGACTAGGTTTATGCCAGGGTGGTAGCTACTCCACGTCTGGCTGCTGGGGATGAGGAATCTGCCCTCACAAATTCGACCGGTGGGGACTCGTACGTTGGTCCACTCTCAGCCTTTGGATGATGACCACCTAACAGGAACTAGCTAAGAAGAAAGCACCCTAGAACTAACAGAGTTTTCACAACAGCATTGCACAATAAAACATTTAGAATACCAACAGTCACAAATACATAATAGTCACTGCAAACAGAATAGTGCAATCCAGGGTACAACAATCTATATGCCAGATCCTATTAGACAAGTCATAGCAAACCTACCCACTAGCACATGCTCGTACGACAATAATCCTACAAGCAAGAACCTAGTACACTAACAGGTGTTTATAAAACAGTAACAAGCACAACCAATAACCTATCCACTAACAGGAAATCATAAAGCGGTAACAGCAGTCAAGAACCTATCCACTACACATGCTCATAAAATGGTAGCACACAACCAGGATACAGTCAATGTCAAGCGTAGGGTCCATACAACCTCGACAGGAATCCTTACCCGAATAAATGAAAACAAACAATTAACAAATAAGCTCTTCGAGCTGCAGAACCAATTCAGAACTCAACCTAGGCATAGTAATAATAACACGTAATTAATATCCAAACAGCTAAAATAAACTAGGCAATCCAATGCATAAGGCTCGGGAAACAGTAAATACCCAAAATCGAAGGACAAGGCCTCGGCAGCAAGGGCAGCACGGGCGTGGGCTCGCGGGCAGGCTGCAGTGCTACGAAGGCGAGCGGCAAGGGCTGTGTGAGGCTCGGGGATGCGTTCGTGGCTCGATGCGGCAAGGGCTGGACAAGGCGTTGCGACGAAGGGGCTGTGTAAATAGTGATCGGTGATCATCTAGGGCTCGGAGGTGGTAGATTTCGACGACGGGGAAGGCTTGGCTAGGGCTTGATCGACGATGGAAGAAAAAGGAGAAGGAGAAAAACGATGAGGAAGAAGAAAAGAGGGAATCAACTTTTCTCTATGTTTTTTAAGGATCAAGAATACGCAAAAGAAACCCTTTTCTTTTCCTTAATCCATTTTTAAAACTTTAATTAAAACAAAAGCCTCTTTTTACCAAAACAACCTAAAACCTCCAAAATTGCAAAACTAACCTTGATGTCTTGCAAAGCACAAAAGCAACCCTGGTCTCATGCAAATGCAAGAACGACCCTGAAACTTAACCAAATTACCAAACTAACCCTAGGGGTAAAATGACCAAAATACCCCTAAAGGCTAGTATTGCCCTAACAGTCCAATGAAACAATCAAAACAAAAGAGAAACGTACTAGAGAACCGGGATGAAAACCTGCGCCATTACACATTCATGCCCATCAGTTAGTAGAAACATAATAGAAATAACATGAGTTCTTATTCTAACATGCCAGTAAAGAAACAAATGCACTAATAACTATCATATCAACTAAACTCAACGGATACAACAAGCTCTGCCCATGATCTCTCCAACACCTCCCAGCTACCCGTCTCGGTGATGTCCCTGACTATCTGGTGGAAAACCACAATAAAGGTGAGTGTAAAATAATACTTAACAAAAACTTCCCAACAGGGGCACAATACACAAAGTAGAACTCAACATGCTAGCAATACATATTTATGACTCAACTTGTCACGGCTAAATAACTTATTCTCAACTGGTCATGAAGTTCGTTACACGACTCTCTAGCTTAACTAATCAATCACAACTAGTGTACTGACGACACCAGTCCAGGTGAGCCATCTACCTGACACTCGGTAAGTGTACACATACACCGCATGCTGCTGAAAACCCGTAAAGTGTAGGCCTACACAAGTCTACATACCTAACTTTGCATGGAAGAGGTCTCCACTGTGTCACGGTCCTAGAGGCCCTCGTCATCGATTCAAGTCAGCCTGTTCACACCTATTGCACCAAACTAGGACCCTCACGTAGCAAGTGTACAACATGATCAGTGCCCATATAAAATGGCTACAAACTAGGCATCGCCAGGGATGACATGTTACATCACATCCCCGACTATCGAGGGTGGGAATCAATCCTCAACAGTCCTAACAATTGAGAACAACAGTACATTGTGTTCTCTACAGCCTCTAGATGAGGACAATGAATAATTCTATCTTAGAAGTGTTAATAGCCTACTCCTAACAAATCACCAAACATGCTCAATAACTCAACGGGCAACCTAACAAGATATTAACATACATGATCGTGACTAGCTATAAACCAAAATATGTCATCACAACGAGCATACCGAATAAAAAATAACAGAACGTGAAATAGAAACTCAATAAGCTAGGACTCCAAATCCAAGCATGTTTCACAATTTAATAATATTCAAGACAACATAAAAGTACCCTGGGTGACGTACAAAGCATACAAAATAGTCAACACACAGATATACAACACAATTTAAACATCGATAAATATCAGTAACATAGTAAATTTTACCTTGTGTGAGGTCCACACAACCCAAGTGAGAAAGTCCTTACCTGTTTTAACAATATAGAACAACCAAAGAAATGCTTCTTGAGGTGCAGTCAAACGATTAACCAACAAGCTCGTTCGTCCGAGTATTTAACCTTAATCAGAAAACTAGCCAAAAAATTAAGGATTAATAATGAGACCATATCAGAACCTTACCAAATAGGGGTGCAAGTCAAAATCGACAAATCGCCTAAACCGCTCTGGCCGATTGAAACCGACACCGATTCAAGTTGAAACCAAATTTGTTGGGCGATTTTCGCTATAAAATATGAAAAACCAAATATTTTTCGATTAGGTTCAGTTTTTGATAGATTTATATAAAAAATAACCGAGCCGACCGATTGAATATATAATAAAAAAAGAATTACGACATAAAACCTTATTGTGGCTCAGTTAGCGTGGATTTCATCAAGCTTCCATTCAATCCGAGTTCGATTCATGAAAGTAGCATATTTAAATTTATTTTTAAGTGGAAATCAACGAATACAATATAAATAAAACAAATAGAGCAGTAACAATAATTGTGTGTGGCACAACTGGAGAGATCCACAAAGGCCTTTACGAATGGTGTGGCCTTTACGAATGGTGTAGAGATCCATAAAGGCCTTTACGAATGGAGTGGCCTTTAGGAATGGTGTTGCGTATGAGCTATAGACTGAACTACTCAAACTGTCAGTTTATCAGTTTGGAGCGCTTCGCTTAAAAGTATAAGCAGTTCGATTTTGGTGTCCAGTTTCATTGTAACATTTAAGCGTTTCGATTCTTGTTTAGCCATTAAACCAAGCCGAACCGATTACACCCTTATTGCCAAATACCCGAACATGGCTATCCAAACACATAGTGAACCATGAAACCATAGAACCTTCAACACAAGCTTAACAAGCAACCCAAACACAAATCCATAGTCAAAAACCAAACTCATAGAACCACGTGCAGATACTCACCCCAAAGATTAGGATAGAATGAACCAAAATGATAGGAACACACGAAACAAGGTGCTGCTGCTACAAAAATCATCATGCGCATAGCAGCTGATGAGTAAAGACTATGCAGCACTGAACTGCGTGCAGCTGGGCTACTCCATGACAGCTTGGTGTGACTGGAAGCGGAGGCGTGCGCGGTTGAGCGAGGTGGCAAGGGCAATGCGAGCACGCGGGGCACTTTAGCGCATAGAGGCATTGCAGTCTATGTAGGGGCTATGACGCTAGCGGCTGGCGAATAGATGGCAGGGTCAGCGATGGTGGCAGACGAAGGTGAGCGGTGGCGAAGGTGATGTCGGTGGCTAGGGTTTGGGGGATATGGAGAAGAAAGAAGAAGAAGAATAATAAGAAGTGATTCCTTAGGGTTTCCTTTCATTTTCTCTCTATTTCTTAAATGCTTTCCTAAATGGTTTTCTTTTAATTAATTAAATGGGCTTCCCCTTTCCCAAATCCAGCTTTATATTTAGCCATTGTAATGAGAATTCCTTCTTTTTTTTTTCCTTTTCCATTAATTAAAATCCAAAACACATTCAATCAAAGCCAATTTCCACAAATGCCCCAAAGTTCTGAAATCACCAAAATACCCAACATTAAACCATAATTGCAAAATGGTCCCTAGGGATAAATTACCAAAATACTCCTAGGGTCAAAACTAACCAATATTTACACAAAAAATCTCAGAAAAAGAATAATTGTACCTAAAGGGTTAAACCGAGTTTATGGGGCACCACTTCGACATTTAGGTTGAGGGTTGGTTTTAGTTCTGTAAGGAGTAGCTTTGTTGTGATCTTGAGGTGGTTGTTGAAAACCATCAGTGGAGTTTTTATTTTTGTTGTTTTCAAGAGGAAGTTTGTCTTAAAAGCATGATGGTTGGTTCATCACTTTTGTTTGGGCATGATCATTAAGGGGTTTTTGTGTTTCTATCCTTGATATGTTCCTCTTTGTAAAGAGCCATAACCCAGTTGTAAGTTGATGGTAAACTCTTTTTCCTTTGAAAGAGTTGGAGTTTGTGACAATTAAGTTTGAGTGTTTGTTGTTCTACCAACGGATAGTGGATGGTTTAGTTTAAGAACTTTATGTTGTTTTGCTAAAAGTTTGTTTGATCATTTGAGGTTTTAGAAGTTCTCTTGTTTCAATCGAGGTTTATGGTTGCGCCAAGTGTGTATGTTCCAAGTTTTGAATTTTGAGTGAGCTTCTCTAACTTGTGTTGCACTCGACCCTATCAGTTCATAGTTTTGAAAATTGTGTTTTTGTAGCTTGTATTGGCTTGGTCAAGTTGTTCCATGCAGATGCATATGGTTTAGGGTACAATAAGCTTAAGTTTAAAGGAAGATGTCCTTTTGGTTAAGAGTTGGACACATAAGTCTTGTCGTTGACTTTATGGCAAAAGTTGCCTTGCTGATTTATTTGGAGTTATGTTTTAGCAATTCGTACCTTTCTCGAGTTTCTTTTCCATTTACTTACTGATGCATCGGTTGGTGTTCTAGTTTTGAGTTAGAGAAGAGTTGGTTGGCATAGTGGTGATGTATCAATGATTGGTTATTTTTTTTATTTTCTCGTAGCTCTCGAGGTTGTTATGTTGAGCAGTGGGTTGTCTTTGCTGTGATTTTCTTCTCTTATACTCGGGAATGGTATAAAGGGTTCTTGTTTTCCAATGCCTTTTGGTAGTTACTGTAGGTTCAGTTTGTTAGTGGAGCACTATTTTTGAAGTAGCTTGTTGGTTGGTCAGCGAGTGACCTCGATTTTGTTGACTTGGTTGTGTAGAACTTGTGCTTTGACCTTGATTGTTATAATGTTTGATTTAGTTGAGTTTGTCGGCAAGTGAAGGAGCTCGTGCAGAAGTGGGAGGAGATCTCCATGATTATATTTTAGGTCTGCTGAGGACATTGAGAGGGTTACTCATATCTAGGTTTTGTTGATCATTTGACCAAGAGCGTACACTTCATCCCCGATAAGATCACCTATACCGTAGAGCAGTGGGCTCATTTATTTTTAGAGAAGATCGTTCAATACAATGGGGTGCTAGCGAAGATTGTGTTAGACCTAGATTCTTTTTTTACTCACATATATACACTCTAGAAGGGTTTGAGTATTGAGTGCAGTTTTAGCACAACTTTTCACCCTCAGACAGAGATAGCGAATCAGATTTTCTGAGCTTGTGTTTTGGATTGCCCAGGCAATTGGGATCAACATTTGTATTTGATGGAGTTTGCGTATAACAACAGTTATTAGTCGACTATTCATATAGATCCATTTGAGGCCTTGTACGACAAACGTTGTGGATCCCCAGTGTTTGGGAAGAGGTTGGTGATAGACAGGATTTAGGTCTCCAGTTGTTACAAATGACAAACATGGTAGTTCAGAACATCAGATCTCGGATGTTATAGCGCAGAGTAGACAGAAAAGCTACCATGATGTTTGGCGTAGGATTTGAGGTCTAAAGTAGGTTAACATGTGTTTCTGAAGGTAGCAAGGATGCATGGAGTTTTGGGATTTGGCAAGCGAGAGAAGTTGAGTCCCAGATTAGTGGGTCTCTTTGAGATTCTAGAGCGAGATTGAACAGTGGCTTATCGTTAGGCCTTGCCACCGTCCCTGTCGGTAGTGCACAATGTATTCCATGTATTGATGTTGCGTCAGTATATTGTAGACCCATCTCATGTTGTTGATTTTGAGCTGTTGGAGCTGAACAAGGATTTGAACTTTAAAGAGAAGCTTGTGAAGATTTTTTCCTGAGAGTGAAAGACCTTGCATAATCGAGAGATTGGTTTGGTTAAAGTTTAGTGGAGATGTCAGAAAGTTGAGAAGGCAACCTGGGAGCTTGAGAATGAGATAAAGTCTCATTACCCAGAGTTGTTTGAGTCTTAGGGACTTTCGGAGACGAAAGTCATAAAAGGAGGGAATATTGTAACGGCCTAAGTTTTCGTTACGACTCTCTAAGTATGATCTTTAAACTGTTCCCTAGGTCGGTTGGCCGTTAATTTCATTTTTAACCTTAGAGGCTAATTGGTAAATTTATCCCTAGGGACCTAATTTGCAATTAACAAAGCTTTAGGGTTATTTTTGTGATTCTAAGGCTTTTAGGGATAGATTTGTAATTGAGGAAAGAGTTATTTTGAAAACCTAAAAGGGGTTTTCATCGTTTGTTTACGTAGTCCTATTTCCATCAATCAAACACAGTCTGAGAGAGATAAAGCAAGAGAGAAAGAAAATAAAAAACTCCCCTTCTCTCTTCGATCGTCTCCCACACTGTCGCAACGATGGCATCCCTCTTTTACTTGGTTGTGTAGAACTTGTGCTTTGACCTTGGTTGTTAAGGCTACCGTTTTGAGCATAGTTGTGCCTTTTTTACAGTGCAGTAGTGTGGCTTTTCCAGCGTCGAGCTACACCAGTCGTAGCCACTCAATGCACCCATGAACCTCACCCACCGCAGCCAGATCTCTTTGGCAAGGCATTGGTGATCGCACTAGGATCACCTACGGCTTGCCCAAGCAGTGCCACGATTGTCATCTGCGATCACCTACGCCTTGCCCAAACAGTGCCACGATCGTCATCTGTCCAGTCTGTGTGTCCCTATGTAGCTAATGCACCACGCCCTACCACAACACCGATCCGCGTCTTCGATCGCAACACCGCCCGCTTCGCACCTCAATCCTACGTGCACCTGAGCATAGCCTTGTACCACTTTTTCGAGCAGCCGCAGCCACGTGTTTTGGATGCCCTATACTCTATGTTCTTCGATCTTCATGCTTTCGGTAAAATCCTCTTGCCTTGTTCCTGAGTTTCTTGTTAGATAGTTAAATAAATGTTTATTGACTGTTAGCCTTATTTTCCTTAGATTGTGAGTTTGTTTTACTATTGGCTATATGCAACTCTATGATCAATGTTCTATATTGTTTTCAGGTAAGGATCTCTTACCTTGGTTGTATGGAGCCTGTGCATTTGTTCATTGATTGCATCTAATTGCTTGTGTTATTGATTATCTGTGAGCGTGTCTTGGTGGTACCATGAATAGATGTATGCCTGTTTATACGTAAGTATATCTCGTTGCTATATCTGTGGACCTTGATAACCTATATGTTAGGGTGCCAGCATGTATCTCAAATACGTATTACCCATGCTATAGAATCATGTTTATGATGACTTAATTATTTTCCTATTGAACATGTTTGTGTGAACTGCCTACGACTGAGCATGTAGCACTTTTAGCATATGTGTCTGTTAAATTGTCATAATCTAAAGGCTTTAAGAGGGTTTGAAGTAATATGCCGCCCTCTTAGGCCAGAGATATGATGTGACATATTACCCCTGGTATATCCTTGTTTCTAGACTGCTAGAGCAGGATTTCGACAGGTCCTTAGCTTCAGGTGATGGGTGTGAATAGGCTGCCACAGTTGAGTGCCAAGGACCTCCCATGTTCTGTGGATTAATGGACACCATTCCATGATTTGTTAGGCATGTGGACCTGGACCAAGATAGTTTGTGTAGGCCTACATTTACTAAGTTTGTAGTAGCATGTTGTGTATACGTACACGCACTAGATGTCGAGAGAATGGCTCCCTCGGGCTAATGTCGACAATACACCATCCCTAGTTAGTCTAGAGCCGTTCACTTGGGGTGTCCCCTAAGTGTTCAGATCAGTATGGTGAGGTGATTGTTAAGACGAGAGACAGAGTACTCTCGTATAAGGAGTTATGTTGATAACTCAAGTATTAGCTGATTGTATTGCATGTATTGCTAGGATGCTAGAAGATGTGTCACTATGCGTATTGTACCCCAGTTGGGGGTTCTTACTGAGTACCTTTGTACTTGATAGCTCTAAAATAGAGCATATTTTAGGTACTTTATTCTGTATTTTTCTAAGGTTTAGGGGAAATAGTTGAGTTCTAATGAGTACTTTGCAAATAAAAACTGCTAGAAGTCACATGCATCCATTAATCAACATAAAAAAGCACAGCTTCTCGATCAAAGCATAAATATTGAATAAACTATGCTAAAAAATGCTACAATGTAAAAAACGCAGAACTTTCATGCTGAAAAGGGCAAAGCAATGCGAACGCGAAAAGTAAAAGCAACATCACGCATTCACAAGGTAGTCGCATTCGAAGAATCATGCCAACAAGGAAATAACAGAAAAATCAATCAAGCAATAAAAGTCAGCTTGATCAACAAATCTCAACGACAAGAGATTCCTGCATTTATGAATATTTTCCAACTCACCCAAACTTATTAGCCAAGTAAATCATCTTTATATATAGAAAATAAGAAGCTGCATTCAGATAGCAGGTCGGTTGGCCAGAAGCCGATCTATAGCAAAATACAGCTGGCAATGTTCAAAAGAGCTGATGACAAGGAGTCTGCACATCTTCACAACCGCACCATTTCCAACTTTTATTTCTTTGTAATTAGGAGTAGATCATAAAATAGATCATAGAATTGTAGACAACTTTTAGTAATAAGATATCTGAATTTCCATTATCAATTGTTGTTTGTTTCTATGTTTTATTAAATAGGAGCTTTGGTAGGAATTCGTATGTAGAGTGCATGTTAAGATTGTAGGCTGCTAGATTTTACACTACTGCATGTTTATTTCTATGTATGCGTCGATTAGCTACTGTTGCAGAATTTTCAAACACACAAATTAAGAAAATAATAATTGATAGGAATGATGATGTGGCAGCTTAAATTTCACTAGAGAGAAATCTCTACTCTGATTAAGCGAAATGTGTGTGATTCCTCGAGTGTGCAAGTATACACAGTCTTGTTGTAGCAAGTTTTAATGTAAGTAAAGGTCATCTCCACAAGGATTAGTGATTAATATCATGCTTAATCGAAGGTTAAAGATTCAAGGTAACAGGGAGAAAATTGTTGTAATGAAACTAAACTAAGCGAAATAAACGTAATGTGAATTAAACTAAAGTAACTTGCATCGGAATGAGAATAAGACTTTCAGAGAGTTTTGCTTGGGCAAAACGATGTTAAGCTAAGAAGCGAACAACTGATGGCTTCTCTTTAGCTCTCTCGCGCTTTAGAAGTTAGCTCTCTCGAACTCCTAGTTCTGTTCTCTCACACTCAAACAACGCTAAAATTATGCAAACAGCACTAGACAAACCTTATCTCTAAGTGTTCTTTCATTAGCAAGCAAAGTTTGGCAGTCCTAATGTTAAACATTCAAGTTCGCTCTATTTCTATTCTCTCAAAGCGAAATAAAGGCATACACACGGTAGATCAGACAGAATTTATTTTGAGTTAATGCAGCATGCATAATAGTTTGACATCTCGCTACAGCTTCGCTTAGGCAAACTTCTCCTACTTACTTACTTCCTTCCAATGAAAAACTTAGCTACTCATAACGATAAATAAATTCAAAGTAATGTAAAAATTTAAGTTCATCTTCATTAAAAAAAAATATCAAATAACAACATTTTCTACAAACTAATGCTAAGGCGAAATAAACAAAAGCAATAAAAGGGGAAACAAAGATAAGAAGAAGCCTAGTCGGAATCGTAGAGACAGCAACTCTGACTTGGCTCTAGTAAAATCTCTACAACTCCAGCTAACTATGACTATGCTTAAGCTAAACTATTAAACAACTGGAAATGGGAAAAATAACTAAGCTGCGGCTAAAACTAAGGGATTTTTTTATCGGAAATTGAAAGCTATGACGGCTGACGACCCCAGTGGACGATGACCCAAAATGGGTGACTGTTTAAATGAAGTTGAAGTGCATCTATTTATACTTCAGTTTCAAGTGACAAGGTCTGCTCCATGATCCTGACACTGTCTAAAGCTTGCTCCACGATCGCCGCTCAGCCGAAAGCTGTCGTGCTCTGACATTTCTGCTCCATGATCCGTATTGTCGGTTGTGTCAGAGCATCCTTGATTTCGCTAACTTCCCAGCATGTTATCTCGCTAGAAACAATTCTTCCTAAGCAAATCCTTGATGATTCTTCATGTTATGCTACGGTGTGGAATATTTTCAAGGCGCGATGGCTGAACTGACTATCGTTTGCTCGAGCTCCCTTCTTATGAGAATTTTGCTTCATGCATCAGGAAAGTTGTAGACAAACTAGAACGTATCAATTCTTTTTAACACTTATAAATTTACACACATTCACGCATGTTTTGCTACAGCGAACCTCTAAAATGCATCCTAATCAGAAAACTATAGGATGTTTCACTTAAGCATAATATTTGGTATGATGGGGCAAAATTCCATATTAATTTAATTAAATATTACCAATTCTTATGAAAATATATTCTTTTTTTTATCTACTTTAACTTTCAATTCTTGAGAGTTATCAGCTACCCATGCGTGCTAACCTTCAGCAAACTCTAAAGATAGAGCTGTTGGGTGATCTAGTATGCTATGATAGGTTCAATGCTAGGTCTCTTGAATTGTTAAAGGAGTTAGGAATAATCCTAATCTTGCATGCGTCGTCCTGTGCTAAGTATCGATAATCGCAGCGAAAGCTCAATTAGAAATAAATCATTAAGTGTGGAAGTACTTATTAGGACAGGGAAGCATGAAATCTAATGGCGACTAATGCATGCTTAGCATCCTCCGCATCCGCATTTTACTTATACTCAACTGCACTTTCTTTTTACTTTAGGACTTTAAAACCCAACAAATCATCAACTATATTCTATTATATTTTTGCATAACTCTTAAGTTAATAATAGTAATTCTATACATCAATCCCTATAGAGAATGATAAAATACATACTTATCACTTGCTGCATTTCTGACCGCGTATATTTTCACGTAGCGATTTCGAGCCAACACCTAGCAATAGGTTAAGCTTAGAAATCATTATTATTCAGTGGTATTCGCACTAGGAAATCGCACACCAAGTTTTTGGCACCGTTGCTAGGGATTGATTAATTAAAATTAGGATTATTGATTTGAGAGTAGTTATTATTGATTAAAGGTTGAACATTTGTATTTCAGGGGAACCAAGATTCAAGCGCATCAACCAATAGGGAAATAAGTCTCAATATATATTACTGTAAGCAGTAATAACAAAAGATGGCGTACAATCACTTTGCAAATCAGTATTGGAACAACAACATCACCCCTCTGCAAACACGTTTCTATCAACAATTAGGTTATACGGAGGAGCCATATGCAATAAATGTCCACTCAACGTATCCTAACTAGGAAAATCAGTCTCAGTTTAGGGGATATCATAGAAGCATCAATCAGCATCAACACGGTCTGCAAGGAGATCGCAGTAACATGAACCATACATGGCAATCGAGGCGTCATGAACCTGGGTATCCTATGTACAGTCATGGGCAGTCTTCAGAGGACAAAAATTTGAAGAAGGAGATGCAGCTAAGACGCTAGCAATGGATGAGGGAGAATGGCATCATCTAACACCTTAGAAGCCAAAATACGAGCGTGAACTATCTTGGAAGAAACACTCAAAAAAAGTGTAGCCTACAGAGAAGATACAAAGCTGGACAATACTTTCCTAATGGTCGAAGCACTTAAAAAGGCAACAATAGAGGAATTCCACTATGAGAAAGAACTCTCATGGGAAGTTTAGGCTGGCCATGATCAAACGAGATGAAAAGGCCATAGCTTTAAGGCGCGCAGCAGAAGATAGAGACAAAAAAATGCGATATCAGCAACAGGAAGAAGCTGGGGCAAAGGACCTCAAGCGATTCCAAAAGCTGACAATAGGGAAATGGTTGAGGAAACAAAAGACAAAAGTTCCAATAATGACACTGTGCAAAGCCCTAGTGATGAAATCCAGAACGAGGATGTGAATCCTTAATCATTTAGCTTTGTGAGAAATGAGTATGCATTATCAAGTACTAAGATTCTATATCAACCCAGTATGGAAGAGAATAAATTGACATATCTGCAGGAAACTGAAGGTAGCTCACAAAATAGTGGACCACTAGAAATGGTGCCCATCGTTTTAAAGCTATCTTGCCTGCAATCGCATCAAGAATTGATCAGTCGAGGAAGTGCCATATGGGCAATTTAATTGAGCATCAATGTGACACTCTGAACCCTATCAACTCTGACAATGATATAAAGTACACGCATTAAGGCGCATGATGGAATAAAGTGCAAGTAATATATCAAAGATGGTTTCACTCTGAAAATATATAAATGGTCCAAGCAAGAACAACTCATACCATACATAATTTAGCATAAGGCTTTTGCTCAGGTCCTACTCAGTAGCATTTCTGGAATGCGAAAATCTAGTATTATGACATTGATCAAATTTTTACAACATAAGTTGATTTATTTTTCGTAATTTTAGGATAATATATTTTCCTTTTTTCCTTTTGTTAGTTTGTTTTCTTTGATTTTTACATTTGAAAAGGAATGGTGAAAAAAATTAGAACAAGATCCTTAAGAAAATTACAAGTTTCCTTCTGTGGTTGTTTCCTTTTCTTGCACAAGGTTTTGAAATTCAAATTCTACAATCCCTCTTTATACCCTGTGAAAGATCGAAGATTTCACCACCCTCTCTACCTACATCTTAAGCAACTGAGAGATTATCTTAAGTTACTTTTCGGTTCAATGGCCTCGAGTCGTAAAACTTACAGTAAGTCAGCAAAAGATAAGATGGTTTTTTAGCGCAAGCGGTTTCAAGATTCAATGCCTCCAATGCGTGGAATCAAGGAATTGTCTGCTGTTGAATCAGAACAAGGCACAGAGATAGTTAATACCGAAGGCAAACCAGAAGTGGGAAGTTCTTCGACAAGAAAGAAGGAAGGGGGAAGCAATTAGCTAACAATCAGTATATCATTGTAAGCTGCAAAGACAAAATGCCTCTCTTAGCAACAGAATACCTAGAGTTGATGGACATACTAGTAAAAGACTATTTACGACAAAGGGTAAATAAAATAGCATAAAAGACTATCAAGAAAGAGCCTATGGATGATTGAGAGACATTGTTGAGTCTGTGTGGTTTTTTCTTTCATATTGAAGTGTCCATAGCTGTAGTGGCTTTAGTGAACTTGGATCTGTTAGATAGTTGTTCTATGAGTCAGTTTTTCTTGACTGTTCTTGGTTGCAAAGGTAAAGAAGGGTAGTGTTTTGTTCAGGGAGGGGTGTGAGTTGGAAGATGGATTCACTTTAGTTTATTCAGATGATGAAGAACCTAGAGCTAGGGGATCAAGAAACATAAGAAATATTCAAGCTGGAAGAAGAAGAGGTATCTGAATATGAAAGTAATTGAATGGAGTTATTGCCTACAAAGTTCATTTTGTCAACTAGGTCAGTTTCGATGTTTTTAAGAAGGTTATACCTAAGATTTAGAATATTGAAAATAAGGTTGAGATTGAATCGGTGGGAGTCAATACCTTTATTTGCACGTTTGATAACAAGTTTTTAAAGGAAGAGGTTGTGATGGCAAGCCACTTGATTTATAACAATGTTGTGATTCTGTTCGAAGCCATGTTGGGGGATAAAAGCATTTCAGAGTTGGAGTTTAGATTTGCGGCCTTCTGGATCAGGCCGCACGATGTCCTGCAAGCATGTCGTACGGAAAATAATGCAAGTAAACTTGGGAAAATGTTGGGGGATTTATTCATTGGGACTTTAAGAAACAGGGGAAAGTTTTCAATGCTTAAAATTGCCATTGATGTCTGAATTCTTTTAAGAAGGGCTTTGAAATCAAAAAGTGGAGTGATGGCAGCAAAGAAATGGTGTGATTGTCGTATGAGAAACTTCCAAATTTTTTTCATGGGTGTCAAAGAATCGGGCACAGGGCAAGCGACTGTGATTTTGTGGTGATTGGGGAGGGCATTCCATTTCCATTTGGGAAAAAACTATGCGAACCAACGACATTTTTAAGGGGAGAAGGATTAACGCCACTTTGGTTTGCCGGGAGAGGTCGAGGAAGAGGTAGAGGAAAAGGTTTTTATGAAGAAGAGTAAGAAAGTATGGAGAAAGAGGCCGAATTTGGTGATAGGGAGGCTCGAGGGTGAGATGAGGATCAGACGAGAGGGGGGGTTTCGACTAGAACTCACCAGACTTTTGCAGTTAACGGTTCGCCAGAGACATTTTTTGGAGTCGGTGAAGGAAAAGCAGAAAGTAGTCAGAAGGTTCAGGATTCTACGATTGATTTTAGAAAAAGTTTGCGCACAGAAGTAGGGGATGATGTGGGTGTTTTATCGTATTGCAAATTGAAGGGAAAATTCATGGTGAAGTGTGATCCCGTGTTCCGGGTGCTAATATAAAAGTACAGTAATTAACTCAGAGATTAACCTATTGCTAAGTGTGACTTGAAATCGCTTACGCGCAAGTATACAGGCTTAAAATGCACAAAGTGATAAGTATTTATATTTTATCGTTCTCCACAGAGATTTGATGTCTAAAACTAATACTATTAATGTGAGAGTTATACGAATAAAGTAAAGAATGGGTTTGAAATTTTTTGTGTGTTTTAATTATGAATGCTAACAATGATTAAACATGAATGCTGACAATAAGTAAACGTGAATCCAAAGAGTAGTGATAAGAAGATAGCTATAGAAGACATTAAGGGTGCATGACTAGTTATCAAGTTTCATGCATTCCTATTCGAAAAAGTACTTTCGCACTTAATGATTTATGACAGACCTAGCTTCCGCTGCGATCCCCATACTAACTCAGGGCGATACAAGCGTTAGTAAGGTTATTCTTAACACTTCGAATGGTGAAAAGCTTTTTACCTAATCCTAACATAGCATACTGGATCATCCTACAGTTATTTCTTCCGAACTCGCTGCAGTCTACATGCGTGGGTAGCTAATCGACGCATGCATATTAATAAAAATGCAGTAGTGTTAAACATAATAACCTACACTCCTAACATGCTTCTACAAATGAATACTCACAGAGAACTCCTATAACGCAGCATAACAATAAACATAAGTAGAAAGACAAAATCAGCCAATTTTATTACTACTATTAAATGTTCACAACTATAAACTACTTCTAAGGAAAACAATAAAAAGTTAGAATTGGTGCAGTTGAAAAGTGTGCAGTCCCATTATCATCGGCTCCCTGTTCGCAAAATCCCAAACACACAATTTAAATAAAATATTAAATGGAAGAATAATGACGTGGTTTGTCCAACGCTTCGCTAAAGCGAAGCTTCTACTTCGCTCCAGGCGAGAGGTGTGAGTGTGTGTTGAAATTTCGAAGAATGTGCAAGTATACACAGTCGTGCAGCAAGTTTTGAATGTAATACCAGGTCATTTTCCACAGGGATTTTTCTGTGTTTTGGCAATTGTTTTCATGTGAGTTTGCGTTAACTAGATTCGGTTGTTGTGGAAATACTTGAAGTGAATAATTTAAGCGAA
>JBBMKA010041905.1:0-21473 GCA_037833695.1 Sechiopsis laciniata | reverse complement strand
ATTCTGATATTACTATGGCAATATATTATGGAGATTGTAGAACAAAAAACAAGCATCAAATAATACAAAGTTAGTGTGCCATTCTCTTACACATTGCATCACAAGTTCACTAGGGCCTAAACAGCAAAAGTAATGGGCTGATAATCCAAACAGCCACGTGTCTACTTTTTTTTTTTTTTTTGATAAAAAAACATCAAATTAGTAAGCTTCTAAAAACAATTAGGAAAAGGTTTTCTTTGCATTTCAATGATTAATCAATACACAGTACGTACCCTTTCTATGGGGAGAATACACAGATATAAATATTATGATAAATACAATATCTACCTATTAAATCTAAACAAAACAATTCCATGAGAACATTTTAGAGTGAGGATCTTAACAACAAGATTTAAGATAACTTAAATCTTCATTATATCTTCACATCTCCCCTCAAACGAGTGTGGAGGTCAACAACACTGAGTTTGGATCGAAGATAGGTGAATTGTGTGTGGGAGAGAGATTTAGTCAAACAGTCAGCAAGTTGATCAAGGGATGGAATGTACCGAACTGCCAACCGACCTCGTGAGATATGATCACGAATAAAATGAATATCAATCTCGATGTGCTAAGGACCAGACAGTAATATTATCACACCACAAAATTGGTGTGGAAGAGAGCCGGACCCCTAACTCAGTCAGTAACTGACGAAGCCAGAGTACTTCAGCTGTAGTAAGAGCAAGAGCTCGATATTCAAATTCCGTGCTGGAACGAGCAACCACTGCTTGCTTCTTAGAGGACCATGAGACAAGGGAGTTCCCAAAGTAGACAAAGTAGGCAGCAACAGATTTCTGGTTATCCAAATTGGCTCCCCAATCAGCATCAGAGAAAGCAGAAAGCGTCCAAGTGTCCAAAGGTTGAAAGAGCAGATCGAGATGCTTTGTGCTAGACAGATATCGCAAGACCCTTTTGATAGCTTGCCAATGACAGTCAGTCGGACATTTGAGAAATTGGCTCAAATGATTCACAATATAGGCAATATCTAGTCAAATGTGAGTGAGATATTGAAGGGCACCAACAGTACTCTTATAGACAATTGGGTCAGCGAAAGGCTGATCATCAGATATAGACAAGGATTTGCCCGTGATAGATGGCGAAGGAGCCGGTTTGGCAGTTGGCATACGTAGCTTGAGTAATAAGTCATCAACATATTTCGTCTGGGTGAGAAGAAAACCCGGCTGCAGATTAGAAACTTGAATCCCCAGGAAGTAACTGAGCGGCCCAAGATTCTTGAGGGCAAAACGCTGATCCAACGAGGAGACTAAACCCGAGAGAAAGCCAGGGTTATTGCTGGTAAGAATAACATTATCCAAATACACAAAGAGAAGTGTTGTAACCACACCACAGTTGTAGATAAAGAAAGAGGAGTCAGACTGACTATTTACAAAGCCAAAGGAGAGTAGTGCAATTTTCAACTCATTGTTCCATGCTCGAGGGGCCTGTTTGAGACCGTATAATGCCTTCTTTAGTTTGCAAACATAATCGGGAAATAGAGAATCAACATAGCCAGGGGGTTGTGCCATATAAACATCTTCCTCAAGGGTCCCGTTTAGAAAGGCATTATTAAAGTTTAGTTGCTTGATAGGCCAATTCCTAGAGAGTGCAAGAGTAAGCACAACACGAATAGTAGAAGGCTTGATCATCGGGCTAAAAGTATTAAAATAATCTACACCAGGGTTCTGATGAAACCCTTTAGCAACAAGACGAGCTTTATGCCTCTGAACCAACCCATCAGCATGTCGTTTGATCCAAAAAACCCACTTGCACCCAACAACATTATGCGATGGCACACGTGGAACAAGATGCCACGTTTCATTATAAAGAAAAGCTTTAAACTCTTAGTCCATCGCCATATTCCACATAGGGGTGTTCAAAGCATCAACAACACGAGATGGTTATGTATCAGATCAGTCAGAGACAGTAGACTCAACAGCGAAAATCTATACTTTAGGTTTGAAAATACCATTTTTCGAGCGGATAACCATCGGATGACCAGTGACAGTAGGAGCAGACGGGGCAAGTAACACACTTAGTGTATTAGTTTCTCCTTGATGAAGCGAGCAAGGAATTGGGTCAGACACAAGGGCAGGTGTCAAAGAAGGTTGTTGCAATGGGGTCCGGATAGGCGGAGAGAGGCGATAGAGCACGAACAAGGGGTGGGACAACATTTTCAGGCACACAAGGAGTAGCTAATTCTCTTCCCGGAGTAGGGGCGTGTGATGGAGCACCAATAGGCGTAGGGTGCCAAGCGACAGTAGGAATAGACCCAAACCACTGATAGAGCGGCAGACCAATATGTACGTTAGGAGAGTTTTGTGTAAAAAAGAAACCTGCGGCAAAAGGAAAAAGAGTCTCATTAAACGATACATGGCGAGATATAACCACTTTTCCTGATGGGCTGAGACATTTATGTCCTTTATGAACAGGACTAGACCCTAAGTACACACATCTGTCTGTGTGCAGTTGGAATTTCTAAGAGTGAAAGAGTTGAAGATACAGATAACATGCACATCCGAAAACTCGAAGTTTTCGATAGTTCAACTGCCTCTCAGTTACTAACTCAACTAGAGACTTACCACCTAGAACAGGAGTGGGCATACCGTTAATCAGAAAAGTAGCATTGAGAAAAGCTTCCCACCAAAAAGAGAGAGGCATGGAAGCATGTGCGGGCAGAGTTAACCCAGTTTCGACAATATGACGATGCTTTCGCTCGGTGCGTCCATTTTGAGCTGAAGTATAAGGATACGAAAACCGAGAGCGAATACCTTCCTCCGCACACATCGTATGAACTCGGTGATATTCACCGCCATTATATGAATAGAGAGCTCTGATTGAGTAACCAAACTGATTTATCACCATACTAAAAAAATGACTAAAAGCATTGAACACATCACTTTCAAGTTTCAGAGGATAGATCCACACAAATAGACTATAATCATCCAAAAAATGTACATAATAACGATAGCCACTAGAAGATGCATTAGGAGCTGGTCCCCACAGATTAGTGTGAACCAAGTCAAACAGATGGTGTGCATGAGAATCAGATAAAGAAAATGGTTGAGAATGCATCTTCCAAAATTTGCATGCCTCACAAAAATCAAAAGAATCATTCATTGAAATTAGTAAATGAAACTTGTTAACTAAACATTGCAAAGTTTTATATGATGGATCCCCTAAACGTTGATGCCAAACAGTTCTAGAAGTAGGAACATTTATTGAACAAGTAGTAGAAAAAAAGAAGCAGAACAAATTAAAGGACAACTATCTAACTTGACTGGTTGTACTTGCAAATCACGAACCAACCCATTTGAGCTCCCAGGTTTAACTCTATACAACCTATCTCTAAGCTCCCCTTTCAGTACTATGTGACCCGTACGAAGATCCTTCACAAAACAACAATTTCCATAAAACTCTAAAACAACATTACTATATTGCGCAAGTTTAGTACAATGACAAGATTCTTAGCAATATTTGGCACACACAACACATTTTCAAGTTTAAAATTTCCAGCAGTTGTAGATAAGTAAGAGGAACCAATATGCGTGATTAACAATTTCTCACCATTACCAACAGTCACAGATTCGTTACCTCCATATTCACTAGAATAAGTCATGTTGTTGTAGTCAGACGTGACATGATGTGATGCCCTAGTGTTCATATACTAGCTAGGGTTAGCTACAGTATTAGGATTCACAAAAAAGGGATTGGAGTTGTGATGAACATAGAACGCTTTTGGGTCGTTGGATCTTCATCCTCCTCTAGATATGGCTGGTGAAATATTTTAATTGTTGTAAGCACGTGGAGTTCGTGGTTGTTATTGATAACCATCAAATTGCAGCACGCCTCGTTGTTGGTTCTGGAGATACCTGTTATGAAAAACGTTAGCGTTAGCCTAATCGGCCACAAACATAACACATAGTGTTGGTGTGGTTAGAATTGCTTCTACAACCACGACCACGTCCACCTCTATGAGACTACTGCCTCGACTATTTGAATATGAAAGTTGTGATTTGGACCATTGTGGTGTACCTCATACATTTGCCATGTTGGCTGAAGCCGACTGATTGAATGATGCTGTTTTATGAGAGTTTTGACTCTCAATCCGCTTTTCAAACATTAAGAGCTCAGTTTGTAATCCATACCAGGCCTGCATTTGCTACCACTGTGTTGTATTCTTCATCAAGTCCCAGTAGTATTTAGGAAATTAATGATCGAATAGGGATTAGGCTCCCAACAAGTTCCAGATTGTCAGCATGTGACTTCATACTCTGCAGGTAATCAACCATTTTCTGAGAGCCTTTTCTGCACTCCTGAAAGGTTTGAAGGAGATAATCCTCCTCAGTTCGAGACTACGCACCAAAGAGATCTTGTACAGTAGTCCAAAGTTCACAAGCAGTTTAACACCCATTACTTGTGTGGAAACCTCATGAGTCATAGAATTACACAACCAACCTAGTAATAGTTGGTCTACAAGAACCCAGGCATCATGTGCATCATATAAAGGGATGGAGGTTGTTGGAAAACTACATTGATTTCCAAGAACATTTGGAGAAAAATAAGAAAAATCATAAAAATGACTTGCTGTGGGGCCCATCGACTGTCCATGGGCCTTTGCTACTGCAGCCCACATGACGACGTGTCAGACAAGACGTGCCCCCTGCCTGCCACATTGCCTCCTGCGCTGACTATTCTAGCACCGACAGCCCCTGCTGTTGCTTCTCCTGCAGCGCCTGCTTCCATGGGGAGACTAGTGCCAGTCGCCTGACCCACTAGTCTGATGAGGAGGCTGTTGTTGCCTCCGATGAAGCAGCTACTTCTGACTGGACAGTCTGTCCCTGCATCAGATCTGACGTTCGCGTTAGCCCACTTGCGGCTGTGGGATCTCTTGGACCTACGGCCGTGGGTAAATTTTTTGGAGGACATTGGTTCTCTCGACTCAAATGCCCTATTAACCTATAGGCTCTCAAAATTCATAAGGCTAGGTTTTGCCATAACAAAAAATTGGATCGATCTGATTTGATAGTGGTTATTTGACTTAGAAGTTGATTTAATGGTGGAGTGCTAAATCTAGGGTTTGCATAGGCGTTGGCCATGGAAAGCTCTGATACCAAGTAAACTTCTAAAAACAATTAGGAAAAGGTTTTCTCTGTATTTCAATGATTAATCACACTGGAGAATACACATATATAAATATTATGATCAATACAATATCTACCTATTAAATCTAAACAAAACAATCCTATGAGAACATTCTTAACCGGATTTAATATAACTTAAATCTTCATTATATCTTCACAAAATTTACCACCTCAAATAGGGTTAAATTAAAAATATTTTAATTAATAGTATATACAAAAGTTCTCCAAAATTGAATTTCCTTCCTAATATATGTCCCCACAAAGTTATTTTATTTTATATTTTAACTTTTAAGAAAGAGAATGTCTATTCAAGTACCAACAAAACTAAACCAACACAATCATCTGCCAAAATGGAAATAATACGAGGGATGAGACGTCTTCACTGAAAAAACAATCCAAATAACAGAGAGAAGAAGAGACCTTTCAACATAAACAAATACCTTCGAGCCAATATTTAACAAGTAAATTGACAACAACATTGCTAGATCTAGTAGAGTGAAAAAGATAAATTTTCTTTTTTTTTTTAGTACAAGTTGGTGGAAGGGGATTACAAATACTGATTTTAGGGATCGAACCGGTGACCGTAGAGTGAAAATGAATTAACACCAAACCAGATAACCAATCGCACCACCGACCCATTCGGTAAAAAAAAAGATAAATATTCTAAAACAATGAGATTATAGACATAATATTGGCAATAATATTAGTAAACTCATACAAGTTGACTTTACTAGTAGAATTGGTAACTAATGAAACGTCAAATTCCACCAAAACGAAAGAAAGAGAAATAAAATTACTCTCCAAAATACGCAAAATTCCTTCTCTAATTACAATCTATTCTAATACTTTATCGAACAAATAATTGAAGCTTGACAGGCTTTAGTTAGAATGAGCAAGTTAGGGTGGGTAAATATTTTGAAAATACTTATTCATTCTTAAAACCACACATTTTTACTTTTTTACATTTATCTCTCCACTTTAGCATTTCTCTCTCCATCAATTAAAGTCAATTTTTTTTTTTTTTTAAAGTAAAAAATATGTAGCTCTAAGGTGGGTAAGTATTTCCACCCTTACCTAAGTATTACTCAGTTAAAATAGCCTTATCATACAAATGACCAACCACCAACCACCCAACCCCATAAATTTAAATTAACAAATTTCATCTACAAGAAAGGAAAAACCAATTAATAAGTCAAAAGATAACGAAATTCACTAAGTAAAGACAAATGCCAAAAAAAAAAACATAGTTAGTTGAATTGTGTGGTTGTGGGGAGTTTGGAAGTTAGCTAATGGTTATTTGAAAATGGTACAAAACAAATTCTTTGTGCTTGTTGTCGTTTTTGAATTACGAAAACCTTCGGTTAATTGTCAAAGTCGGCATAATTTCAATAATTTGATATACGACTTAATAATTCACCAAGAATTAATACGTTCGAAATCCCATCTTAAAATATTGTTGAAAAAAGAAGAAAAAAAAAACCCACATGATAGTAGTAACAACAAGTCATTTACTTACTACACAAGCACTTAGAACCTTTTTTTTTTTTTTGAAAATTTCATATTTTTTAAATTAGTGGATTTTTTTTTCCATCCAACCTGTAAAATGGAAAGGTATGCTTTAATCAACCCATCAAATTCTCTAATAAATTTGAATATCTAGAATATACTTTATCAAATTCACGATGTTAATTATTATTATTTTTTTGCATGATTATGAAATGGCCTAAAGTTTCAGGCATGATTGAAAAAAAAAAATTGAAACAAAAAGCAAAAACTACCTTCAAACTATTGGGTTTTATCACATATATATATCATATCATTATTAGAGATTGTGGGCAATTTTTTTTTTTTTTTTTTTCGTTTAAAAATATGTGATGAAAAATTCAAGGATATTTATCTAAACCATCAGATTGGGCTATGCTTTTGCAGTGGAGACAAATCTTAATGTAAATTGATTTTGCTCGTAAATAATATCGACGTATATTGGTGATATTTTCTCTCTCTAAAGATTAATTAAATTTGTCCACTATACATGGCCTAACTCAACAAAATGACTATTCATGAAAATAAAAACAAGGGGAATTTCATATTGCTTATTTTGATTTCTAAGGTGTTCATACATTTTTTCAAAACTGAATTAACAACGAGGTTGATTTTCAAGTATATCAGGTCGGTGTTAATTAGAAAAATATTTTTAAACATTTTGTTGTTAAGTCGTCGATTAAATTTTTTTTTTATGCAATATTAATATTTTTTTATAAATTTAAATAAATTTCTTATTTAATTATCGTAAAATTAACTTAAATTAAAAATATGTTTTAAAAAAATTCATTATGTCCAATAATTTTAAATTTATTCTCAAAAATTTCATTTAAAAAGTGTATGATAAATATGTTTCTTAATAAATTTTTTTTAATAAATTAAACGACTTAACTGATAGGTCGATTTTGGTGTCATTATTAGCTAAATCAATAAGTCAATTTTTACCAAAAACCTACACCGACGAACACTCTACTCTTATTTAGGTTTTAAGAAACCACGCTAAAAAATTTAATGTTGGAGAGTTAGGTAGGGGCAAATTCAAAAAACTTAGTTTGAGAAAGGTTAAATTTAAATTATTTTGAGAGCATTTTCTATATAAAAAAAAAAAATCACAATTCAAAATTTCAACTCCTTTTAAATTTTGGATTTTGCGATTTTTTTGTATGCTATAGATGAAAGGACATCTTATGCCATAAATGATGTGAAACTGTGGGAGAGAAGAAAACCACTTTCATAACTTCCCCTAACCCTACTATATATATATTATATATATAATATCAAAGAGTCTATATATATTTTTAGATTAAAGTAATTAAAGATGAGAGAATCGAACTCAAGACTCTCAATCATTTTGTATATATTGATGTTGCTGTGCAATTTCTTTTGGTCATTGGTGATGGAAGTCAAAAAAAAAAAAAAAAAAAAAAAATTAGAGATGGGGGATTCCAACTCATGACTCTTGGTCAATTGGTATACATTAAAGTGCAATTGCTCTTGGTCATTGGAGATGGAGGTCGTACATCTAATCTAATCTAACAATCTTAAAATGTGGCTTAAGGTATGAAACATTTTTAGACAATTTACCTCTAAGTCACACTTTAAATTACAAACATATCATTTCATTTAACATGTCATTCAAAACTTTAATTTATTTTAAAAAAAAAATCACTTAAACAAACTTCAAAGACCCTTGAAATTCCTTTTAAAAAAACGCCACCATCATGTACACGTCCATAATTCATTTATTACACCACCATCACGTACACAATTCCATTTATTACTTTTTTTTTTCTTTCCAAAACTCATTTCTTTATTCAATTCTATTTTTAATTCTATTTTTATTAATTTATAGTCACATTATTATTTAAAATTATTAAGCTTTTAATAATCATATTTTAATATTTAATTAAAATATATCATGCAATTAACAATAATTTAGTGCATAATCAATGTCAAAATGTAATAAATATAAAGGTCCTTTATTTCTATAACTAATGAATTTATCTTTAATTCTATTTTTTATAATATTTTTAATTTGGTTTGTAACCTTTTATCAATTTAATGTAAACATGTAATAAATACAAAGATTAGAATATGAAAAACCACTCTCTTTATTTCTATAACTTATGAAATTATCTTAAATTGTATATATATATTTTTAATATCTTTAATTATATTTAATCGAATAAATTTAAAGGTTTTGTAACTTTTCTCCTTTACAACTATATATATAAAATTCTTTCAAGTTTAACATCTTTTAACAAATCATTAAGCAATATTTTTCTACCTCTCAAGTTACCTTCATTTTTTTTTCTTTTATATTTGTTATTTTCTTTTCAATATTTTTTTAGAAATATTTGAGCACTTTCTTATATTTTATGTTAGGTTTACTTTTATTCATTTGTAAAGACCCGACCCAAATCAGTGTCTAAACCTAAGTCCTTAACTCTAAATGCATGAAAACGATGTTCGACATCTAAAGCATGTATAAAATAAAACCACTTCAAAATCAGATTTTTTACAAACAAGTTTATAAAACATTAAATTCATTAAAAGAATCAAAGGGTACCTAAGAGTCAAAACATAAAAGATCGAGTAAATATGTATAACTTATCATGCCCATAAATAGTTCATGCAGAAGGAATACATTAAAAGACTCTACACAAAGTAATGCAGCAGACCCCATGGTCATCTCCAGCTCCATCGATCATCCATCTCGATACAGTCTAGTAGTACCTGTGAGGATTCCATAGTGGAAAGGGTGAGTTTTCACAAACTCAGCAAGGCTTTCCCAGCTCGGGGACCAACATGCACAAGAATACAAACATCAGCAAATAAGTATGATCCGCAACATAACCGAGGGGTATACAAAATCCAAGCTCCTGGGTGCTAGGTCAAGAAACCTCGTCCTTGACGAGCACCTCGTAGAGCGATCTAAAGATCGTAGACCCTAAGACCAAAAGCTCACAAAAGTCCTCTGACTCAAGAGCAATCTGGCATCCTACTCCAGAGGGATCCGGTGAGTCGAGTGTCCTATTGGCCCCAGGCCTCGTATTCACGGCGAGGGGTGGTGCCACACCAATCACTAAGGAACCATATCAGGCACATACCACATACCTGGAGAGAGCCTAGGCTACTAGTAGAAACCATCTAGGGCAGTGAGCCTGGCAGGCCGACCATACACGGAAGTCCTGCGGAGCAAGAGAATATCACCTTAAGCTGGGATGTGAGCCCGAATATCATCGTCCACACCCACCTACTAGTCTTCTCTATCTGGTCTCTATGACTCGTTTGGGTCCAAATGAGTCATCAAGCCATGCATCAAGCACATGCAAGTCCATATTAGGATAGTCTATATCAGGACAAACATGCAACCACATGCAAATCGACCATATCATGCAGACATACATGATTCATGCATCACTAGTCATACAAGAGACAAACATGAAATGTATATGCTCTCAATGGAATCAAATGCAATATACAATGCACATGGTCATAATACAACCAGATAAATCAACTAATGCAAGTAAACCGGCACATGTATTAACCACAGGTCCTCAAGAAGGGATAAAGGGTCTCTTACTTTGGCCAATCCACTAACAGCTCTCCAAGAATCCACTCGAAGCTCCAAATAGCCAAACATAAATCTGAGCCTTGAAACGAATAAACCAATCAAAACTATCACCTCAAACCATCAAAATCGAATCCAGAATATCGAATTTACCAAACAGGGAAGAACCTCGAAAAACGTGTCCCAGCGGCTACATGTGCCTCACCAACTCGGCTCGAAGAACGAAGAACAATTCGGGTCAAACCTGGTCAAACGAAAGGTTAAAGGGTCAAAATTCACCATTTTAACTCAAGCCAAACAAACCCCAAGCCAGACACCTTTGATTCATAACTTAAATAAGTTTACACATCTAGCCAAACAAGCTTAACCATTATTTAAATATCCATAAACCAATACACAAACGCAAATTATCCATGATTTAAATAACTTTAAACTTGCAAACAAACATCATTAATCCACCATTTGAATGACCATAACCCAACAAACAAACACCTCTATTCTTAACTCAAATAACTTTAAACTTGAACCCAAACATCCATCTTCTTCAACCTTGAAATGCCAACTAAAACAAAAACCCATAAAGAGCAGGCTCACTTTCTCCTACGATGGTGGCGGCTGAGCGACTCGCGGACAACGGCGACACTCCTCGCCCCAATGAACACAGGCAGCCGCAACTTGAAGCAGACGGCGATGACGCTAACCACAGCGACGGTGACACTTGCTGCACTCCGATGAACCTACACAGCACAGCGATGACCTCAAGCAAACAAACCCGTCAGCTGCGAACTGAGAAGAAGACGGCGACATAACTGTAACCTAGACCCACGCTCTCTGATCTCCTTGGAGCAAACACACGGACTAAACCTGTGACCACGCTGAGGCTCACGACCACTGCGTCGACGAGATGTAGACTGCGGCGACGAGATGTAGACCGCGGCGACAAGCTTCAATCAGTAGCGATCGGAAAATCGAAGGGAAGAAGTGCAAATGAGGAAGATGAATAGTAGCACTCTTTCAGACCTAGGCATTCCAATTTTCATTAAATATCAAGACTCAAATGACCTAAACGCCCTTCTCTTTGAATTTAAATGCCAAAGTGCCATAATCCTTAATAACTTTAAAGAACCTTTATTTATTCTCTAAAAAAATAACAAGCTGGGTTATTACACGTCCCATTGATGGTCTTCTTGAGCTAGTGCTCAACCATACATCATGTAATTTTTCAAATATATAGATTTCCATTTAACACATCCCTATTCTGAGAGATCACTTCTCATTCCCCACTACCACTACGATGAGGACCACGACCATCGACGACGATGGCAGAGGCCTAATTACTCGCCACACACGACACCCTTGCCTCCATATTTTTCATCTGGTTATTCTTTCTTGAGACGATCTTCTTTAACAACATTATATATTTTTTCTTATCTAATTTTTCACCATGGACGTTTTTCCCTTGATTGAACAGAGTACTCCTCATTTCATACCTTTGTGTTTTCTTAGTTTCAGATCATCATCCTCTTCCTTTATCTCTTTTCCCACCGAAGCATTTATCGACCTCAACTCCCTCTCAAGACCAAGGAAGACCCCATCAATCTTCCATAGAAACTTCTTATATGTCTTTGAACTTCAACCACAATGGAAAAGTTTCTGAAGACCTCTCTTGACACGTCCTCGTGAGCTTCACTTCCACCACTCACCTTTTGAACCCATTAACCGCCCATGTCAAGATCTCTTGTGAAACTCCTACAGAGCCACGAAATGCACCTTATGGTGTGCTCACACACACCAATAAAATGATTTCTAACGAAACCCTCTCGAAGCCTAGAAATGATGTTGCTGTCTCTAAAATTATGAGTAACAAACTTTTTTAAACAACCTTTTTTAATGGAATACAAGAACTTTCATTAAAGATTAAAAATGACGTAGGGCTACAAACACTAACTTCCAAATTAAGAAGCTCGACTAACAAAAAAAAGGGTTAGCTGAATAAACCGTAGTACATTAAGAAGATAAAGACCAACAAGGTATATTAGAAGGTAGAAAATTAGAACTCCTAGAAATATAACGAACCTTGTTTAGACCACGTAGCAACATCAAATATCAAATCTTAGGCAAGATAACACTTTGCGTTGCTGATTGAAGACCATTAGATTGAATAACATAATAATATTAAGGGCATATGATTTAAAGCTCAAGCTTCTCACACCATACTTTATATTTATATGACTAGGAGTAAAAAATTTTCTCTCCAAATACCTGGGGCACCACTGGCCTGTCCCTAGACCTCATCACCAGGATACATCGGAGGAGTGGAGCACCATTGAGAGAGTGTCTGAAAATTAATGTCATAAGTAGGTCTCGAACTTAGGACCTCGAAGGGAACATACCCTCAAAACTCAAGCATTCGACCAACTGTGTCACTCCTCAGAGACCTCACTGTTGGATTTTGGCAAAATATTAGAAGTAAATTTGTCCCACATCGGAAAGATGCAAGGTAGTGGTGTGCTCCAAGCACTATAAAAGGAGAATAAGGCTTTGGTTTCAAAGCATTCCAGTCAAAAGCACTTTAAGCTTGGTGTACTGACTCTAGTTAAATTCCTTTTGTATTCTCTTGTAGAGAGTGGAGAAAATGGTGTGAGTAGTATAAGCTTTGAAGAGAGTGTTTTTGGAATTGGGATCGGAGAGAGAATTTTGTGTGATTGTAGCAATTTTTCACATAGTGGAATTTCTTTCTGTCCGTGGTTTTTTTCTCCAATTTGGAGTTTTTCCACTTAAATTCTTGTGTTCTTTATTTTGTTGTTTCCTTTTAATTTCTAAGTATTTTTCTGCTTATTCTTGCTATTATTAGGGAAGGTTTTTCTCAACAAGTGGTATCAAAGCTTTAAGTTTATAGTTTCTTGAATTTCTGAGTATGCTCTATGGTTGCAGCTTTGTCTGAGCTTCCACATCAGAAAAGAATTCTTGAAACAAGTTACAATTGTGTGTTGATCATTATTTGCAGATTTGCTAGGATTGAAGCAGAAATGACAAGCTTTATGAGTTCAGTGAAGTTTGACGTGGAGAAATTTGATGGAAGGATGAATTTTGGCTTGTGGCAAGTGCAAGTCAAAGATGTGTTGATACAATCTGGATTACACAAGGCTTTGAAAGGACGACCAAGTGGTGGTGATTGTGAAAAATCAAGCGGTGATGGTGGTTCAACAGAGTCCAGTGGTAGTTTTAGCAAAGGTTCTAAGAAGTCCAGCATGAGTGATGACGAATGGGAGGAAATGGATTTGAGAGCTGCAAGTGCCATCATATTAAATTTGGCTAAGAAAGTTTTTGCTAATGTGCATGAAATATCAACAGCCAAAGAGCTTTGGGAGAAGCTTTAAGCGATGTATCAGGCAAAGAGCATTTAAAATCGGTTGTACCTGAATGAGTAATTTTACACACTGCGAATGGAGGAAGGTACGAAAATCTCAGATCATCTGAGTGTTCTCAATGGCGTTGTCTCTGAGCTGGAGGTGATTGGTGTGAAGATAGAAGATGAGGATAAGGCACTAAGACTTATTGTAAGAACCCGACTCTAAAACAGTTCTAAAAACGGTTCTTACTCAACATGCATGGTTCAAATACAATAGCATCCACATTTAAAAATAGAAAAACCTGCTTTGTTCAATCCAAAGGAAACAGTTATTAATCCAAATCCTTAAAAGTTAAAACAGATAAGCTTATGGCCAGAGTTCATTAAATAATTTAAAACACATGAAATCCCATTTAAGAAAAAGTCTATCCTGCATGCTGAAACAAGGCAACAATAACAAATAAAACCAGTGGACGTCCATGATCATCCGGCTCCTCCTCTAGCCGTCCCGGTGCTGTCCCAAGTTACCTGGTGAAAAACCCAGAAATAAGGGTGAGTACGAAGGCACTCAGTAAGAATCCCCAGTCGGGGTACAGTACGTAAACAACACATCATCTAGCATCTTAGCATACATGCAATACAGCTTACCAACCAGTTGCAGAAACTTGAGTTAACAAATCAACTCCCAAACCTTGAAAGTCTCTAACTCTCGGCCAGGTGACCAGCTCTCTAACTGATCCTGGACACTTGGGTGAGTCCCCAAGTGTCTGGCTCTATACAGGAACGGAATGGTGAACTGACGATATTAGCCCGAGGGAGCCATCCTCTCGACATCTAATGTGTGTGTGCTCACACCGCATGCTGCTGCAAATTAGGTAAATGTAGGCCTGCACAAACTACATCGATCCAGGTACGCATGCCTAACTAGACTCAAAATGGTGTTTACTGATCCACAACCAATGGGAGGCCCTCGGTACCCAACTGTGGCAGCCTGTTCACACCAACGCCTGAAGCTAAAGGTCATCCCAAGGTAGGCTTACACTAAGGGAAGAACCTCGCTCTAGTAAGCTATAGACTAGGCTTATATCGGAGTGGTAGCTACTCTACAACCGACTATCGAGGGCAGAAATCTGTCCTCACTGGTCCCGAATCGGTGAAGACAACATACGTCGTGTCTGCTCTCAACCTCTAGATGATGACAACTTAACCGAAGCTATGCTAAGAGTTTACTTACTCAGTACATACATATCACAACATGTTTAACATTCAGACAAGTAAACCTTGCATGGAACTAACAGATATGTCTCAAGGATCAACACATACTCTCAAACAGCCAGGATACAACATCAACCTACCCACAAAGACATGCTAGTCAAACAGTAAAACAAGCAGCATACAACACTATCAATGTATATTCACGCAGGGTCCACACAACCACGACAAGAAATCCTTACCTGAAATAAAACAGAACGAATAATATATATGCTCCTTGAGCTGGAAATAACCAACCACGCACGAACTAATCAACCTAGTTAAACAGTAATAATAATTAATAAAAAATTCTAGAAAAAATAGTAGGGAACCCAAGGATTTAGGATTTACCCAAAACCCGAGAATTAGAGGTTTGGCACGCAAAGGCTTGGCTGCGGTAAGGGCACGGGCCTGTGCGTGTGCGGCGCTATGCGGCACGGAGCGTCTGGCTGCAGCATGGGCTGCGCGTACGGGGCTGTGCGGTACGACGTGAGCGAGGCAATGGGCTGCGGCACAGACTCTAGCGAGCGTACGAACGCTGAGGCGCTGTAGGGGCATGTGCGGCAGCGGATTGGGTGAGTGCGTGCGGCTGGGCAATGAGGCTCTGCGGGCGAGGCGAAGGCGATCAGCCATGTAGCACAGATGGGTCAAATGAGGATGTGCGGGCGTGTGCTCGCGGTGGGGCTAAGGCAGCGATCGGTGAGGCTACAGCTGGGCCTTGCGTGCGACAGTGAAGGCGTGAGCGAGCGGGGCTGCGGGCGAGCGTCTGTGACAGCGAAGGTGGATCGATGCGTGAGCGTGGGCTGCGATCGGCGATAAGGGCTCAGTGAGGTGGGGTGATGCAATCGATGAATATCTTGGTGATGGCGATGGTTCTCGGAGGTAAAGAAGGGAGAACGAGAAGTGAAAGAGAAGATGGAGAGGAAGAGATCGATTTCTCTCTGGCCTTTTTCTTTTGATCGATCAACAGCTCAAATCCCTTTTCTTTTTCTTTTAATTTCCTTTTAATTAACAAATGCCTTTTTTTCCTTCCATACTAGCAAAAAAAGCTCTCATTCCAAACTGCAACAATAACCCTTAAAGCTTGAAACTACAAAACAATCCAACTGAGTAAATTACAGAAACGACTCTAGGATTCGATAAATTGCCAAACCAACCCTAATGGTTAAATTACCAAAATACCCCTGAAGGCTAAAACTCCCCTAACGAACCAACGAAACAGGAACCGGGACGAAAACCTGGGCCGTTACAATACTTCCTCCTTTTATGACTTTCGTCCCCGAAAGTCTCTTAGACTTAAATAACTCTGGATAGTGAGACCTCATCTAATCCTCTAACTCCCAAGTTGCCTCCTCCGCTTTCTAACATCTCCACTGTACCTTAACCAAACTGATTTCTTGGTTACACAATGTCTTGTGCCCCCGAGCTACAATCTACACAGGCTTCTTCTTGAAGCTCAAGTCCTTATTCAGCTCTAACGGCTCGAAATCAACAATATGAGAAGGGTCTGCCACATACCGATGCAACATAGAAACGTGAAATACATTGTGCACTACTGACAAAGACGGAGGCAAGGCCAAATGGTAAGCAACTGTACCAACGCTCTCAAGGATCTCAAAGGGGCCCACAAACCTAGGACTCAACTTTCCACGCTTACCAAACCTCAAAACACCACTCATCGGCACTACTTTAAAAAACACATGCTGACCAACCTCAAACTCTAAATCTCTACTCAGAACGTCGGCATAGCTTTTCTGTCTACTCTGCGCTGTCAACATACGAGACCTGATCTTCTGAACTGTGTCATTAGTCAACTGTAGCAACTCGGGACCCAAAACCTGTATGTCACCAACCTCTTTCCAAAACACTAGAGACCTACAATGCTTGCCATACAAGGCCTCAAACGGAGCCATCTGAATAGTCGCCTAATAATTGTTGTTGTAAGCAAACTCCATTAAATACAGGAACTAGTCCCTACTGCCCTAAAAGTCCAACACACAGGC
Organism: Sechiopsis laciniata; assembly: GCA_037833695.1. Lineage (NCBI taxonomy): Eukaryota > Viridiplantae > Streptophyta > Magnoliopsida > Cucurbitales > Cucurbitaceae > Sechiopsis > Sechiopsis laciniata. The sequence goes on along the minus strand of JBBMKA010041905.1, from coordinate 4,574 downwards.
ACGCAATATATCCTCCAGAATCTGGTTCACCCTCTCTATTTGAGGATGAAAGGCAGTACTGAAACTGTACTCAGTTCCCAAACCTTTCTAGAGTGCTCTTCAGAAATACGAAGTAAATCGAGAATCTCGATCAGACACAATCTTCGCTGGCACCCCATGGTACCGAACGATCTGTTCCAAAAATAACTGTGCCCACTGCTCCATGGTATAGGTGATCCTACGGGAATGAAGTGTGCACTCTTAGTCAAACGGTCAACAACAACCCAGATCTGAGTAAACCCTCTTGGTGTCCTCGACAACCCAGAAATGTAGTCCATGGAGATCTCCTCCCACTTCCACTGAGGCATACTGAGTGGCTACAACAAACCTGCTGGTTTCTGTCTAGGAGCCTTCACTTGCTAACAAGTGAGACACCTGCTAACAAACTCTGCAATTTCTCTCTTCATGTTGCTCCACTAGAAGGTCTGCTTAAGATCCTGATAAATCTTGGTACCCCTTGGGTGCTAAGTAAACAGGGAACTATGAGCCTCGATAAACAACTCAGCTCAGAGTCCAGTGTCTGTTGGCACACAAAGGCGTCCTCTGAATCTCAAACCCCCATCTGGTGCTATCAGGAAATCAAAATCTCCATCTGCCTGAACCCTAGCAATCAATCTGCTCAACTCGGGATCACTCAGCTGGCCATTGATAATCTCTTGCCTAATTGAAGGCTGAACAGTTAACTGGGTTATCCTAGCGGTAACCTCTCCCAACAACACTATTATACCGACTCGCTCAAACTCTTTCCGCAATGGAGGCTGGAAACTCAATAAAGCTGCAGAATGCGACGTCTTCCTACTCAAGGCATTAGGCACAACATTGGCTTTACCCTAGGTGGTACAAAATCTCACAGTCATAATCCTTAACTAACTTAAGCCATCTCCTCTGTCTCATATTTACCTCCTTCTGAGTGAAGAAGTACTTGAGACTCTGATGATCCGTGAATATCTGAATCTTCTCTCCGAACAGATAGTGCCTCCAAATCTTCAGTGCGAAGACCACTGCTGCCAACTCCATGTCATGAGTCAGGTAGTTCTGCTCATAGGGCTTCAACTGGCGAGAAGCATACGCAATCACCTTACCATGTTGCAACAACACGCAACCTAAGCTAAACTTAGAAGCATCACTATACACTATAAAACCACTTGTTCCCTTAAGAACTACCAAAACTGGGGCTGACGTCAAACTGTGCTTCAACGTAGTAAAACTCTTATCACAACTGGCATCTCAAACAAACTCAACCCCCTTCCTCGTCAACCGAGTAAAAGGTGACAAGGAAGTTCTTGACAAAACACCGGTAATAGCCTGTCAAACCCAGAAAGCTGCGAATCTTTGCTACAGTAGTCGACCTAGCCCACGAACTCAGCATCAATCTTAGTGGGGTCCATGGTAATACCATCTCAATAAACCACGTGACCTAGGAAAGCCACTTACTCTAACCAGAAGTCACACTTGGAGAACTTGGCATACAACTTATTCTCTCTCAGTGTTGACAACACTTGTCTCTGATGCAAGGCATGGTCCTCCCTGGTTTTAGAATAAATCAAAATATCATTTATGAACACGATGACGAAGTTGTCCAATAATGCTTTGACCCTATCCATCATGTCCATAAATGCTGCTGGAGCATTGGTCAGCCCGAAAGACATGACCACAAACTCGTAATGACCATACCTCGACCTGAATGTCGTCTTGGGGATGTCTGCATCCCTGATTCTCAACTGATGATAACCAGACCTAAAATCTATCTTGGAGAACACAGAAGCTTCCTGAAGCTGAACAAACAAATCGTCAATGCGAGGCAGCGGGTACTTATTCTTCACTGTAACTTTGTTTAGCTCCCTACAGTTTATGCAAAGGCGCATCGAACTATCTTTCTTCTTTACAAACAAAATAGGTACTCCCCACGGGGACATACTCGGACGGATGAAACCTTTGTCTAACATCTCCTGTAACTGCACTTTCAACTCTTTTAGTTCTGCTGGTGCCATACGGTACGGAGCCTTCGAAATGGGGAGAGTCCCCTGCTCGAGCTCAAGTCAACACCTCTCAGTAGAGGCAAACCCGGTAACTCCTCAGAAAACACATCTGCAAACTCCTGAAACGAAGGGCGACCTTCCCTAGACATCTTTGCCAAATAACCTCAAACTCCTCGAGCTAACAAACGACAAACTTTCAAAGCAAAAATCAACGGCGGACATACTCTGCTCTAGACACCGCAAAACTTGAAACTCTACTACTTGGGCGGCCTGAACATGACTTCTTTCTGGCGGCAATCAATCAACTCATGGTTCTCTGCTAACCACTTTATACCAAGGATAACACCAAACCCGTTCATAGGCAAAACTATGAGGGTAGCTTCTAACAGCTCTCCAGATACCAGGATTTGGCCTTTTCTAACTTTCACACTAGCAAGCATACTAACTCCCGAAGGAGTTGAGACACACAACTCGAACCCTAGAGGTTCCAGTTCCAAACAAGCTTGAACAAACGATGTAGAGATAAACGAGTGGGTCGAGCCCAAATCAAACAATACAAATGCATAATGACCCAAAATAAGCAAGGTACCTGAGACAGTCGCATCAATCCTCTTGGTCTCCTATCGAGTCGTGGCAAACACGCGACCCTACTATTGAGCCGGTCTATTATCCTTTCCAACCTGTGGGCACACTTTAGCAATGTACCCCTCCTTACCACATTTGTAACATGCTCTGGGAGATCCTCCACATAAACTATAATGTGGCTTGCCACAAGTTCGACACTAGGGTGGCTGTCTAACTGCACCCTGCTGTTGTCTCTAATCTCTGCCCTGGTACTGGCCCTAACGGAGCTTCTGTTGACCTCCCTTCCAGGAAGTCCTAGAAGGCTCAAACTTTCTTTATTGCCTTGAACTTGTTACCACACTCTGAGCTGCCATAACAAGGGCTTTCATAATCGGATACTTTTTGTTGTAAGTTTTAGCCAAAGCCACGACCCTGTCATAGGTCTCCGGAGCGAGTACTCGAACATCCTGAGCAACCTCCATCCTAAGCTCTCGAATGAACTTCTTGATTTTTAGTTCCTCTGTAGCAATCAGCTCTGGAGCAAAATAACTATGCTTTAAAAATCTCTTTTCATTACCGACAATGGTGTCATCCCCCTACTTCAAGTTAGCAAAAGCCTCTACCATCTCCTACTGAGCCTCTTCGCTAATGTACTGAGTCCTGAACTCGGTCTTGAAGAACTCCCAGGTGGCTGGTCGGGACCCTACTGGTATGGCCCCATCAGTGGACTACCGCCACCAAATGGCTGTCTCTCTCAATACATGAGCTACACATCTAGGCCTCTACACATCCATACATCCCATAACTCGAAAGATATACTCTAAGCTAGCCAACCACTTCGCTGCAACCAGCGGGTTCTCAGATGCATCAAACTCTCTAAGCTTCCACTTCACGAAGTCCTTGAGCCACCTGCCACCCTCGACGGCACCCTCAGGAATGTCTTGCTCAACCACGGATTCCCGCTGAGCTGGCAGTACTCTCTGCCCCATTGGGGAAGCTACCGCACCACTACGTGGTGTCTACTGTAACATCTGAGCAAACTAGGCCATCTGTGTCTGGGTCTCTGCCTACTGTATTACCAATAGTGCTTGAGTCTCGGCTCTCTACTCGATAAACATGCCCGTAACCATCTCACGCATGGCTACGGCAAACTCCGCTTCAAGAGCGGCACTCTGAGGTAGGACAACCTCTGCTCCTCCCCTCTGCAAGCAACAGTCGGGGCCAAAGGTGGCCTGACGGTTGGAGCAGCTCTAGACGTGGTCTCCTCAATATACGGCTCGGTGTCACTCCCTCTGTTGGCGATAGCTGACGTCCCAGTTCCACTACGTGTAATCGACATCTCTCGCGATCTACACCCAAACCAAACTGAGTTAGTCCACACTCGGACCAACATTACCAACAACAAGTAAAGACATGTAAGCTAGATGCAAGTATTGTAAGCAAAACCCTTAAAATAATTAACTTTCGACATACCTGACGGCTGTTAGAGTGCTGATGATCATGGGGACAACGACCTAACTCAGTAGGTCAGTCTACAGAATCTATGACTCTGAGCTCTAATACCAACTATAAGAACCCGACTCTATAATGGTCTTAAAAACGATTCTTACTCAACATGCATGGTTCAAATACAATAACATCCACATTTAAGAATAGAAAAACTTGCTTTGTTCAATCCAAAGGAAATAGTTCTCAATCTAAATCCTTAAAAGTTAAAACAGATAAGCCTCTGGCCAGAGTTCATTAAACAATTTAAAACATATAAAATCCCATTTAAGAGAAAGTCTATCCTACATACTGAAACAAGACAACAATAAAAAATAAAACCAGCAGAAGTCCATGATCATCCAGCTCCTCCTCTAGCTATCCCAAGTTACCTGGTAGAAAACCACAAAAATAAGGGTGAGTACGAAGACACTCAGTAAGAATCCCCAGTCGGGGTACAGTACGTAAACAACACATCATCTAGCATCCTAGCATACATGCAATACA